>CAJQZN010026687.1:0-15135 GCA_907164685.1 Colias eurytheme
ACCAAAAACTTGGTTTTTTGAATTTTTCACCTAAATTTTTAGGTTATGTGAAAAAATTGTGAATACAAAAGTTGTAGAACTTTTAATTACCTACAACTTTGCCATTGAACTTTTTTCTATAGGACTTGTAGTTTTGTCGGAAATCGAGAGAAACCATTTTTTTCTCTTAAAAGCTCCCCCCTCCCGCTTCCCGAACTCGGATTGACCGTAATTTATTTTTCCTTACATTTTTATCATATTCCCCTCCTTTTCTAATGGGTTTCATCCGACTGCGATTTTTTTTTGTTTCAAAAATTATTTACTCTAGTCTATTATCATACTTATTAATTTTTATATTTTTTAAGTAACTAGCTTCAAGCGTTAATACGTTTATAATTAATATGTATATAATTTCCTATTATAATGTAAAAATATTTATTATTTCTAGATATACAGTAAGTACAAAATTAAATGCTATCAATGAAATCGGGTTATTGATTTTGAGTTTGTAAGTAAGACGAAAAAATAGACGAATGATATTTTTTTTATAAATTATGACTGCTTTTCAAGGATAGTTAGATTATTATTTACATTCTAATAGAACCGGCCAAATACCAGTCAATATAACATGTATATATCTATAATTATATGATACTAGGTTTTCGCCCGCGGCTCCGCCCGCGCAGTCAAAGAAAATCCCGCATAGTTCCCGTTCCCGTGGGATTTCCGGGATTGCGTCATTTTCCCGAGATAAAAAGTAGCCTATGTCCTTCCTCGGGTATCAAAATATCTGCATACCAAATTTCATGAAAATTGGTTCAGTAGTTTAGGCGTGATTGAGAACAGACAGACAGACAGAGTTACTTTCGCCTTTATAATATTAGTATGGATTACTGTGCGTCAGTGCTGAGACGTAGTTTTAAACGAATTTTTAGATTCTGAGTATCCTATAAATAAATAAATATTTCAGGATAATTTTCACATTCTAATTTATTTGATTCTATACTAAGCTTTCGCTTGTGTTATGGAAACCGGATGGCTGATAAATATTTTTTCTTTTTAAAAATAATTTTAAATAAATAAGTAGGTACATATAAAGATAATGAACACCCAGACACAGAGCAAACGTCTATGTTCATCACAAAAATATTTGCCCTGGGTGGGAATCGCACCTACGACCTTTGGCTTGGAAGGCAGGCAATCACTACCAACCAAGCCAACCGGTCATTCAATAGGTTTTGATCCCCTTGCGGGTGTGGAAATTTTGCATCATAAAAGGCTGTATCTTTATGATTGCGTTGGCATCTTAGATAGAGAAGTTTGAATTTACCACAGCTCCACGGACCTGAGTATGTGATATTTACATGTACTAGATTTCCGCCCGCGGCTTCGCCCGCGTTTTCAAAGGAAAACCCGCATAGCAAACCTATCCTATGTGTTAATCCAAGTTACCGTCTATATGTGTGCTAAATTTCATTGTAATCGGTTCAGTATTTTTTACGTGAAAGAGTAACAAACATCTATACATCCATACATCCATACTTACAAACTTTCGCCTTTATAATAGTATTAAGATTATGTCAGCTTCATACCTACATGCCATCGAGATAATATGGACTACATGCATTCTTTTCACTTTTTTAGGTACCTATGTAACCTTTATACGTGAAAATTAAATTTGACGCAATTTGAAATACGCGACCGTAGGCGAAAATTCCATTTTAATTGATTCAGAGCTGTGTTGAACAGTCCACTTTTGTCAAATATCAGATTTGTATAAAAGCTATATTTATTTTTTACTTTAAATTATATTTTGTTCTTTCATTTTTAACGTACATTAATTATATAAAAGTAACATTTTCTTTATTTGATTTAGAACAATTTTAGAAAAAGTCGTTTGGAAAATTGTGAAAATAAAAATAAGCGTCGTAAAATTTTAAGGACGAATATATAATTTAAAGTAACGCTAATAAAAATAAAATTATCCCAACATTGTTTCATGTAACATTTTAATTTTCATTGTACACAGCAAAAAGGTTGACTACTTGACTAGTACTTAGTAGTCAACCTTTTTCGCTTTTTTTTTTAAGTCAAATAGGTAAGTACTTAAATGGTTTTCCTAATTTACTGCTTAATGGTTTCCTTTATATTGAAAACTGAAAAAGTCAATTGAAACTGTTCAAATATTGATTCTTGCATTCGTGGGATATGGAACCGTTTAACTGTTTCACAAATCGACTTTTCTAAAGCTAGGTCAAACTTTGGAATTGCTTTTAAGGAAAGAGACTTTTCTTTGTTAGTTTACTTGAAACCATGGCTGACGATAAAAAAAAAATGTAATTCGTAGGGTTCACCGTGCAATATTATTATAAAATGATGAATGAATGATTATCTATATAGGTACACACTTATATTATGCAGTGAACGCATAGTATAAAACAAAATCGCTTCCCGCTGTCTGTCTGTTTGTTTGTATGCTTTGATATAAAAAATAGTACACAATAGATTTTATGCGGATTCTCTTATAGATATTTTTGATCTCGTTTTAGCATGTAATTTGCTAAGTACATAACAGATATAGCGGGCGAAGACCCAGTATATTTTTAAAAGAGAGCAAGCCTCAATTTTACTACTAGTTGTGATATCCCAAAGGTTTTGTTATTTGTATAAAACTATGTTTTATTTACTAAACTTCCCTCGTGTGAAAATAACCAACTAGAACGCTACAATGTTTGGAATTAGTTTTTCAACTTATTTCAGTTTTTATGCTTAACCTCATTCGTGTGTTTTTGTAATTGTTTTTCATGTTTTGTTAATTTCGTAAACACGGTATGTACGTTTCATAGTAAATTATTTTGAAACATCATTTCAAAATTCATTGTGGTTTTAATTTTACAGATATAATTTGAGAATATTTTTTAGAAGGAAAAGTGAATTTATTGATTAGATAATAATCGAAGAAAAATTCACAAAAATGCATTTTGTTGCACTTATTAAAAAGCTATGATAATTTTCTGCGGCACGAAATACTGTAACTCTTACTTCAGTTCAGGTATTTCCTTAATAATTATCTAAATTACATTTTAATGACAAATTAAGATTCCATGATTTCTAAGATTGTTTCAATCGCGACCGTTTAATAGTCAATTGTATCGAGATAATATAAATTATTTTACCGTTTTCAAACAAATGCAACAATAAAATACTTTGTCTTCCTGTTTCTATCGATCTATATGCAATAATATTATTACGATCATTAGTATTTATATTTATTCCGACTACGGGAACATTGGCTTGAACATTGGTCCTATGAGTGTTCATGCCTTAAGGGGAGGCTCCCTAAATTTTATGTGAATTTGCATTAATATTATGAAACAATTCTGAAACTTCAACTTTATTATGGCCGTGTTAGCGTCTAGTACCGTAACCGGTCTCTCAGTGCCAGAAATAATGTTAGAGAGCCTCCTCCCAATGTGTCAAAAATAAAAAAATGCTCACATTTCATCACTTGTTTAACGTTATGTTTAACATTTTTACAGTGTACCTGATAATAAACAAAATATGTTATAACGTAAGTCTTGGTACACGTCTAACTAAACCAATATATTTAAAGATTAAACGCTTCAATTTTCGTGTCAAGGAGATTGAATGATTGCCATATTTCGTTTAAAATCATGTAATGACTTCTTCTTCGAGTTATTTTCATTTCAAATAAAATAAATTTGGTATTACTTGTATTCAAAAAGTTAATAAAAAATTACTCGCTCATCCAAATCATTGATTTTGAATCTATTAGACGAAGAATCTATTATCTATCGACTTTTAATTAGTTACCTATAAGAACTTTTAATGTTTTTCTTTTAAGAAATTTACCCTTGCTTTTATTTTGCGTACGTATCACCACATCACTACACAGTATAAAACAAAGTCGCTTTCTTTGTCCCTATGTCCCTTTGTATGCCGAGGGCGGTAAGCTAGTACACATTATTTGTGTGCATAATTATAATCTTAAAGTTTACATGTAAATTATTGTCGTCACGACTTCAAATTATATGCTAACATAACATAGTACCTACATTCGTGGCATTTTAGTTGGATATTTCCTTATTCATGTCGTAACGAATGAAGTGCCATTAGGCTGATATATTTGGCTAGTGACACCGAAAATCCAGTCTTGTCAGCTGATGTAAGTCTGAGGTCGTAAGATCTTTGATAGATAGAACCATGTTCAATATACTATATACTGTGTTAACAATCTTATGTGATAGATGATGTGCTATCGTATTGCCTGTAGTTTATGTTCATGAAGTATGTTCAGTCTATTTTCTTTTTGTGTGGCCGTTTTGAGGGGTCTCAACTCGTTTGTAGTAATATTGATAATTTTTACGTTATAAGAATAGGGTTGTAGGCAGATATGAATTAACATTTTAATTCATTTCTCTTTGCATATTACGCAACATTTTATGGTTTACTCTCAAAAACTTGCAAGGTGTGAATAACGATATAGACGCGCATGTAATAAACTATTTTATAGCTTCGCTATAATCATCATAAAAAAGAAAATGCTTAAGAAATTTTCACAAGGATAGATTCTACGTGCATTCTAATCATAATAATTGTTTTTGTTTATTGCTCTATAATTATGTTCGTGTATTTTATTTGATTTCCTCTGTTTCAAAGTCTAATTATAAGTGTCGATCGAATGACCAACCAAGTAACTTTGCAGTTAATTATATTTGTGGACATTAATCATAGTTTTCTAAGCTAATTACTGTCACCAGTTAGTTAGTTTCGTCAGCTACGAACTATAAGTAACTCATTAACTAGTGTACATAATTACTTTGCAGGGTTTGCAGGGATTTCATTTGTCATTTTTCTAGTGATAATTTTTGCATGCAGTAAAATGTTTACATATACAGAGTGTCCCACTATTGGTATACTAAGCGCGAAGGGACTTGTAGTTTTGCATGACACTGATCACGTAAAAAGACTTCAAAGCAAAATTACGTCAAAAATTTTTGCTCAATTTTTCCTGAAAATTCATGTTTTCTTCTCTAGCTTCGCGCAGCCGGCATATACCGCTTCTCTAATGTGAGCATTTTGTCTATGAAAACATAATCTTAAACGATAGCTCACGTGCTGGTGGCAAAGTTGGCCGGGTTGCTTGTTATTGAAATAAAATATTTCAATGAATGAGTTCACACATGCCTTCAGTTTCAAAACACGGCAACAAAAACCGAATCTTGCTGAAGTTGAGATCCGATTTGGCGACTACAAACCGATCCGGCCGTAGGGTAAGTGCACCAGTGAATGAAACCTTAAGGCAATTCTCAACTTTGATGCGGGTAATTAAAAACAATTTCAGTAATATAGCATCATGACTTCTACCATCGTGACTGCAAACTATTCAAGATTTATTAAAACGCATGTTTCGAGCTACAATTAGAACCGTTATCAAAATATTTGATAATTTAACCGAAAATACCCTAAAACACCAGTGAATGAACGCCATTTTCTAGTAAATGAACCCAATAAAAACCAGTAAATGAACACAAATATTGTATTTATTAAAGTATGAAAAAACAACAACAGGCAATCAACAATAAGTACCTAGGTATTATTTATAACAATTTTTTAGTCTTATTTCAACCACTGTCTTTTAAGACTATAAAACCAACTAAAATCTACCTCTCAGTCTTTAAAAATTAAACTTAAAAAGTGTTCTTCAACGTAATTATTAAATTCAATAAAGATATGCTTAATCTGACAATTCAGTCTCAAAATTAACGATTACCTATATGTGAATTTTTGGAAAAAAAATATTCGCGGTCATGGTGACTTTGGACAGTAATTGAACTATTGGTGTCATTGGTTGTAATTGGTAATTGTAATTGGTGGTGTGGTAAAGTATCATACCACTTTCTAAGTTTTTCATAATTGTAATTGTTTGTTTCATTTTGGATAATAAAGTTTACTATGTCGTCTGTGGTCTCAAGCCGTGACTTATTACTAGTGTCGAATAGAATGTTGTCGTCAAGAAGAATGCTGCAAGTCTCATTCCGAACGGATGGATTGACTTAATTTTCCTCAGTGCATACATGAATTTGGGCTGATTCAGTAATAGTCAACACGACAGGACTGCTTGGATTAGGTGAGGAAAGATGAGGCTCTTGGTGAACGAAAGAATTAGTCTCTTGATTTTCAGCAGACGCATTAGATAAATCAAGTGGAGTATCTGTGGCTGGTGGGGGTTTCATAGGTTGACGTTGGTTCTCAAGTTTTGCCTTACATTTACTCCATAAAGCATATAAATGGTGTACATGAGCTCGATTAGTAATATAAGACTGTATAAATTCGTTTTTGATAGTGTGTCCAACTTCGTATTCGATCACCTTCATTGTACTTCTTAAATCGTCCTTTTGATCATCAGTAATGCTCGCGTCCATATCTTTAGCTATTTGTTGTCTTCTTGTATTGATGCACTTAGAATAGTCAACTGCATTTGGGTCAATAGGAAATAGCCCACAAGTCTTGAAGGCCTTTTGTACAATTTCGACTTTGATTGAATTGTCATAAGCCTACACTTTTACCAGGTCTATTATTAGTGAATTTGGTATTTCTTTGATTTGTGTCCAATAAATTTTTAACTGTATCATAAACCTCTTCTGGATAAATAGGAAAACCAACCTTGGCTTTATTTAAAATCCAGCGAGCAAGTTTTCGCTCTTCTTCAAACGTTAGCTGCGACACTGGACCCATTTTTCGTTGCCACGGAACTTGATTGTTGATTTTGTTGTGTAGAGTTGACTTTGGTATGTTATATGTTTTGCTCGCCTTATTTATACTAGTTTCACCTCTGATTATAGCATTCAGTGCTTTCTCCAGTGTCTCTTGGCTGTACCGAAATCTAGTATATGACTTTTTGATGGGATCCATTGTATTTGCCTTAAACAATAAAACAATAATTTTGAAATATATAGTTACATTTATAGTGTCTTGCCATGGCCAGCTATCAGCCGAACACGACCTACCTACATAATAATTAGCAATCACAAAGTAAAATTTGATTTTCGTTCATTCATTGGATCAATAAAAGTTAAATTACCGGTAATTGAACACGTCAGTTTTTCATAGTCCATTCGATGGATTTTAAAAACCAATGAATGAACACCTGTGTTCCAATACTAGCCAAAAGATTTGAAATCATTTTCGGAACGTGATTTGTAAAAATAAACTTATTACCATCAGCCGAAGTTAACTTATTAATAAATCTTTAAAATTTTTGATGTCCCAGTGAATGAACGGCCGTTCATTCACTAGGATTTTGGCAATTTTTAGAGCTAGTGCATGAACACGTGTTTTATTCAAATTCTACTAGCAAATATGAATAAAATTGACTGAAAATATAAGCAATAATTTATCTACAACCTCTATGTAAACAAAAACCAGTCTAAAACCTTGAAATATGACTACAAAGCTACGATATGAATAACAGTGTCTTACCTGGATCCTAAATTCCTGTCCATACAAAATATATTTGCCTCACACGCGTTAACTTTCCATTGATGCCATTTTGCAACTAAGCTATCTATTTAACAAGAATTGGTGTTACTATCTCCGAAACAATGTTACCAATGAAAAAAATACAAAGTACGTTGGTAGAAGTTGTTTATTTTCTTATTCTGGAGAAAAAACCACGTTCCGTTCATTCACTGGGGTGTGTTCATTTATTGGTGCACTTACCCTACTTCACGAAATGGTAGATAACTTAAAGGAATAATAGGAGGTGGTTTGAAAAGGTATAGTTACAGAAAATAAAAGTACAAAGTGGCACACGAGACCTCCTTTTATTTCTTAAGTATATTTGTATTCCTGGCTTGTTTGTTTTCAAATATAAATTACCTATTATAAATGTTAAAAACGATGTAAAATATGATGCAAATGATAAATTGTATTTTATTGCATTGATTAAATATCCAGAAGTTACTACTGGAAATACATGTTTAAGGTTGTCTGTTCTCTCCTTGATCTAACAAGAGTACCTCGTTACATTGGACATCTAGCGTATATAGGTAGTATTACGTCGCTTGTCAATTGGACAAAGTTCTATAAATAGGGTTAGTCCCTTGATGTTCGGACTCTATCTAATTGATACCCCAAACCCTTCGCTTGTTAACAGTCATAGCAACTAGCTGTGATTCCTACTTCCGAGTCTCTGGAAATCGATGAACTGTGCCTCTTATTTTTAATCTATTTGTAGCTATTCCGGGCTACTTTCTCGATTACTTTTAGATACAATTCATAGTTTGATATTAATGAAATCAAACTATGAATGTTTGATATTAATGAAATTGCTTCGTATAAATATTTTATTTTTATATGATAACGAGATGGAAAATTATTAAAGGCCCTTAACCTTTTTGCGTTCGAATATGGAAAACATTGAATTATATTTTGTAGGTAGCTACTCAAAATAATTTGGAATAAGTTTAAATTTTAAAAAGTTTTGGAAAGAGTTTAAATTCTCAGTCTTATGTTGTAAGGTGTTACTAAAGTATACATTTAAAAGGGTAATTGTCTGTTAATAATGCATAAGTTAAAAACAGATTACAAATTAATACCACATGTAGAATACTTTGATTTTTAAAATGGTCTATGTTTTTTTCGATGATGAAAATAATTAGAAATGCTGAAATAATTTTTAATAAACCTTGATAAAATGTAGGTACCTATTTTTTAAAAGAAATAAACAACAAATACAAAACGACCAAAAATAAACCTAACTATTCATTTACCCTCGTCAAACTAAACATTGAAAAAACGCTAACAAAATGTAATGTTTCTTAGCAAAAAGTTTAAATGATATAAGTTTTCACTTTGATTTATTGACTTTACCTTCAGAAGTAATTAGTTAGTGGAACGGTTCCATCCTTTCACTGACCTGAAACCAGAGCTTTATTTAAACAAGGGTTTAAGGCCAATTAATTTATCGAGCAGTGTAACCAATTTGGAAAATATATTCTTTGACGTAATTAACTTTGTAGGTATAATTATGGTAGAATAGATAATATTAGATGCATATTATCCCGACAGCAACATTCATTGATTCTTTAAGTAGGTACCCAATCAATTCAATACATTTTTCTACAAAACTTTATATTTATTTATATTAGTATCAATCTGAGATTGGATTTCCCTTATGTTAGCTACTGCGGTTACCTACCACTACACTAAAAAGTAATAAATGATGTGCAGTAGCAATACATGCTATGATATTTATATTCAAATATTTTACTATTTTCATTCTTATTCGAATATAAAATCGGTACAATCCATTGACTGCTTTATAAATATTTTTCACATCAAAATATTGCACAGAACGTCGTGACAATTTTTTCAAGGGTTCTTATGTTTGAATTTTTCTATAGATCAGCGGAAATCATATTTACGTATGTAAATTGAAAATTCGTTTATCAAAAACGTTTGTAGAAAGGTTCTGTATTTCTAAAATGTGTATTAGTAATGTGGAAGTACTATTGTGTCTTCTTTTAAATAATTTTCCGCCTGTTCATTTATACTAGCAAATATTATGTTAATGTCGAGCTAGAATATCAGGTGTTTTTTGCTGAAGTGTTTAACCCATTGAGTCCCGAACGGCCCGACCGGGCCACGACACAATAGTTTTTCTATTGTGTCTGTGATTCCAGGGCCTGAGTTATTAATAATATTATCTCTCATGTAAATTAGTTTCCTATGAATGTGCATACGTTTGATTTTTAACTCATTAAAAGTTTTAGTCCTTCCAGTAAATGTTGTAACTTTTTAATAGAAGTTTGTGATCATAATATTTCTGTAAAAAATCTGAAATGTTATACGGGTGCCATTTTATTTTTGGTAGGTACTCAAATAGATCCAGGCAGTAATTGGATGTTGGGAAGCTTAATGGACTATGAAAATCACTTTTTCCATGTAAGCACTTTTAGCTCTGCATGCAGGACAAGGTTAATATATTCGCTGAAATATATTATGAAAGCGTGTTTTTGGAATTCATTATTGTCAGCTTAAAATACATAGACTTATGTAATCCATTTGTGAACCCTTTAATGAGGTTTCATTTTACTTCAGTCTCGTCGCAAAAACGTGTCCGAAAAAGGCAAGGGTTTTGAATGTTTATGCAAATTTTATTAGTCTTAGAAAATGCTTATCTTAAAAATAAACTTTGTGTATTATGAATACTGGTTTAAAACCCTTGTAGCCAGATGAGAGATCAAGAAATATCAAGAAGTTGTTCTTACGCATTTTACATATAAAAGGAATGAAAAGAAAATATTTATATTATATGGACTGTGTTGGAAATAAAAGAACAAGTATAAAATATAGTTATGGGAGTGAAATCCTAAGTTATATGTAGATAATGATATTTTTTGTCATTTTATCAAATGCATAAAATCACAAAAACATGTACATAGGTACTTTTATTGAAAGAATCATACATATTATGTACATAATGTGTAAAGGGCAAATTTTTTCTACTGAGATAACCCTTATAATAGCTACTTTATCTGTCCCGGTTTATCGATAATAATATTTAGACATACAAAGTACGTCACAGGGCAAAAAAGGGCGGTTAACGAGTTTCCATTAAATTTGGTACTTATAATAAAAAAGCCTTTTTGCGACTTTGTTTTATTATTCATTCTAAATTACCTTTTCTGTTCAGATAGGGAATAATATAGCTTTAGAGTTTAATCCGTAATTTACGTAAAATCCACCTAAAGCTTTTATTTTACAAGCAATTATATTTATTTATTTATGACACTTCATTGTACATTTATCAGGAATTTAAAATAAATTAATACCTACATAAAATTGGAAAGTGTACAATAGGCGGCCTTATTGCTTAAAAGCAATCTCTTCCAGGCAACCATAAAATAAAGGACATGTAAGATATTGGAAAAAAGCGAGGATATAATTGCTTTATATAATATATTGTACATAATATATTGAACAATATAAAGTTATTCATAGCTTTTTATCGAATTATAACACCACCCACATGTATTTAACTTTATGTGAGCTTCTCAAATTATACCTACGTATGACGAACCTGTTTTAACCTTAACGAGATGACTATACGAATATTCGATATTCATTAAATTACACATTAAAGTAAATAAAATAAATTGTAGTTATTTTAATAAACTTGTTTCTAACTCCGGCTTCGCATGGTCTAGAATTTTCTACGTCACTCAGGTATGTTGTAACAGTAGCTAAAGTTATACTCATGAGAGAAAAAAAAACTAAATCGTAGCACTATCCGAAATAAAAATATAGATTCATTGTTAATAAGTATTATTTTCTGGCTTAAGTAAATAAGATGGGTAATTTTATAATGGAATACGAATAAATTTTATCATAATTAAAAAAAATAATACAATAAAGAAAATTGTATTGAATAAAATCCTGTTTATTTTACTTCTCATTTGATATCTTCGTGAATATTAATATTTTTATTATGTAAAAAGTAAAATGTTAACTTTTGCTTTATAAAACTCTGCCCGGGCTCGTTGCCTGAGGGACCGGCCAAATTTTCACAAGAATGATTGTATGAAATTTTCATAATAATACGAATTCGTAATACTTTTTTTTTCCTGTTTTACATTTTACGTATATATTTGAAAATATTGAGAAAAGTGCGGGAGAAGTTTGTAATCTAAATAATTAAAACTACATAATATTATGTAATTAATAAACATAATATCTCAGTCTACTGGATAAAAGTAAACTTGTTCTTAGAAAAAGTGACTATTAAAACTACAAGAATTATTTCCAAAGGAAATCAAATGTCTTCATCTTAAAATGTCTTCAAACTCATTTATAGATTTAACTTCTCTCCTCTCTTATTAGAGATTGTTTCTTGATTGTCGATTTTTCAATGCTTGGATAAAATCAAAAAACTTATCCCTCCGTAGTAACGATAATATTAAAATGTCACGTAAACTGTCAAATACGGGCAATTAGAATTTAGAATACGTTTTTAAGATGGTAGTTTTATACATTATTCGTCGAATTTGAAAAATCAGCCCTAAATTGAAATAAAGTACATACCTACTTAGGCTATTATATTTTTCTCGTTTATCGTAACCTTATTTTATTTTATTGAATATTTTCTTCCATAAAATTGGATCTTCTATTTGTATAGGTAGTGAATTTGTTTCCTAATTCTTTTACCTAGAGCTAGGAGCAATAAAAGAAATATTAATGAACATAATAGCAATTTATTTACACTTATTAATTAGTTTATAGAAATATTTGTATTACAATATGATGATATTTACATTTATAGTAAAAATATAAATATTATTATGAGTTGCATATTAATTTTATTAGATTTTGTTCTACATACTTAAAAACACAAATGGCAATATCAATTTCGCAAAAAGAAACAAAAAAATAAAAGCAAGATAGTTCATATACTTACTCATTCTATATAAAATCTACGTAAGCATCTTAAATCAATTTATTCTATCATAAATTATAAAACAAAATAACGTTTATCAATAATTTCCCAAGCTTATAATAAATTATGTCAAAATAATACCCTAAATAATTAATATTAAGAGTTCTGTTCATGTTATGATACAAGTTTTACAGTTAAGACCCTCTTTTTAATTAATGGATGGGCCATTTTAAGACTAATTGACTAAAAAGGTGTGAAACAACCGCCACCCCTAGGGGTGTGAGACAGAAATAACGCGTCATCATTTCAAGGGTGGTATTTTTACATTTAATAATACACTTTTTCGCTTTTATAGATCACAAATCTTACTAAGTTACAAAGGTCTTTGAAGACAAGATAATAACATTAATTCAAAGGCATTTTGTTATACAAAATACCTTAAATCATTCATAATAATAACACATATAAAAGCCTTTTTGTATATGGCAATACCACAGATACATTCAAAAAGTTTCATCGATGCTATTCACATTCGATATACCGTGTTAAACTCATATAGAATTCGTATGTCATACACAAAATTTTCCTTGGCTTATCTGTTTTCTCTGTATCACATACAATAGTTCTTTTTAATGGTCAACTTCAAGACCATCAGACACTAACAATCTTATTTCCAAACTGCCGACGCCGAAATTTATTTCATTGATCCAGGTTTAGAACGTTTGAACTTTCAAATTACGGAAATACGTTTCCAAACGTTTGCCTCTTCACAAACAACTTGATGTGAAGAAAAACATCTCAAAGACAATTTATACCTGTGATTACAAAATACAAAAAATCTTATATTACAATCAACACAAGTAAGTATAACTTGCAAGTTGCAGCTTATCAAAACACACGCAACAATCGTGTCTTTGAAACGTAGCTACCACGAATTCGGGCGCCTTTCAATCTCATTTCATTCAAAATAGTTTCTCGTACTTGGAAGCTGTTTATATAAGCCAGGCTACGCGTTTCTCCCGCTCAACTGTAGTGGAAACTATGGGTACGGTCGCAGTGGCGGCGGGCGCTTCGCTCACGCGGCGGCGGGCGAGCGGTCCCTTGGGCTCATGTCAGGCGCTGAGGTCTATACGGGCGCAAACCAGCGCGCTTATTAGTGTAGCGGACGCAAGAGCGATTTGCACGATCGCTATGATGGTCAGGTCGCGTGGTGATGTTAAGCTCTCTTCAGGGTCGCTGCTGCAAAGGAGACAAAAAGCATGTTGAATTGTAAAAAAATACCAAATTGAATGGATATTTATATTACATTCATTATTATATTGCATTCTATTTCATGTCACATCAAATTTATCAATTGAGAAGATGGTAGATCTAATATCAGTATTAACTATCCATTTAAAAAAATCATCACAATTATTTGCCATACAAATAAAAGTTAAACATATTCTTTTTTTCACAGTGTTTTTTATTTTTAGTTTGATAAAATTGCAGTTTCTAACACCATTACAAAAAGCAAATAACCTGTTATACTGCGGAACTTCCAAGATAGTCCTGAAGCATTGTACTATCAGCGCCAGGAGCATACATATAGATACAATCCACAGTACTGCAGCTGTCGCTACGCCCATCGCGCCGCTCGACACCATGCCCCATCCTCGTGACGTATGAATAGAGACCGCTATAAAATTAAAATTAAATATTAAATTGTACAGTACAATGCACTTAATTTTGTGTTCAGCGAACAGTTAAAACGTTCATTGAAAATAATGTGTGGATGAAATTTTCGGCTATTCATCTAACAATTTAATATTCGTATTCATCTTACATTTGAATATTGGTATTGTTTCAAACTTCTGTTCAAGAAGGATGTGATGCGAAATTCTTTATCTTTGATTGTTTTGTTGGTATGAGTTTTGAAATGAGGAAAGCGGGTACAATTGAAAATAGCTTTTCTTTGAGTGTTTTGTTTTGCTTCACACTCGATTAATTCTCTGCATTGCGTTTTTGGACAATGAAGAAATAAGTCTGGAGTATAACAAGTGGAACTTTAAATAGTTGGACTTATTTTAATTTTATGTTATTCTCTTGGGAGATTTTGGGTTCTGTGACATGCAGATAATAGAATAGAAATAAACAGCTTATTAAATTATATTGAAATACAGAAAAAAGATACTACAAATCGAGGTCTTGCTTGAACTTGACCTTATGGTCAAGTTCAAGCAAGACCTCGATTGTGGTTATCCACATGAATATAGTCAGATATATTCATGTGGTTATGGTCAAAGTATTACGAATCCAGTTGCATTTATTTTATATTCATTGGTACAAGTTTGTATCATTACAGACTAAAGAACATAAAACTTGAGAAACTTTTCAAAGCTTTCGCGATAAAAAGTTTCTGTAGTTACCAACTTCTAGCTTCCTCTGTAATAAAATATTTATTTATGTGTTCTTAGTCGAAACTACGTATCATTGCTGAAACTAAATTATTGGAGCTAGGTATGGGATAGTACTGTCACAGAATATATAATAGTCGGTACTGTTTTTAATGTTAAAGCTGTTACAGTTAAGACCGTAAGAAACTTCATGAAATTCATATTTCATAGTATTACTTACGTATTAGGGTGGATCGTAATTTTTTTTTTTGGTATTTCGAAATGGAACTATTGCCAAAAGTTGTCAGATATGATTACATT
>CAJQZN010026688.1:0-23623 GCA_907164685.1 Colias eurytheme
CTACTCGCACTACACACCTGCACTCGCACTAATCACCTGCACTCGCACTAATCAAAGTGTGAACCAGCCATAAGACTTTTATTTTGGGTTTTTACCCGCTTTAAATCCAAATTAATATTTTTATAATGTACGTTAAAATCACGCAAAATTTTAGTTTGGTACATGTATTATAAGACTGTGTTGTAAGTTATCGAGTATTGCTAAAATGTATGGAATAAAATATATTTTTTAATTTAATGTCGATGTTGTTTCATTTCGTTGATATATAATCCTTTAAGATCATAAATATAGAGTCATCATAATCTGAGATGATAGTGAACATGTTTTTATACTAAACTAGCGGTCCGCCCCGGCTTCGCCCGTGGTACATATTTACGTTTTCTCTACATAAAAACCATCCTCATACTTCAAGGAATATAATAAAAAAAGAATTATCGAAATCGGTTCAGCCGTTCTCGAGTTATGCGCTTACCAACACATTTTGCGATTCATTTTTATATATAAGAAGATAATTTTAAAGGTATTCGAATTATTTTTAAAAAGTAGAGCTGATATTTTTTTATCGAAACAACGCATGCTTAAAAAATTTGCATTACTTAAAAGCATATAAGTTAACTAGATTTGAACCCGCGGCTTCGCCCGCGTTTTCAAAGGAAAACCCGCATAGTTCCCGTTCCCGTGGGATTTCCGGGATAAAACCTATCCTATGTGTTAATCCAAGTTACCCTCTATATGTGTGCTAAATTTCATTGTAATCGGTTCAGTAGAATTTGCGTGAAAGAGTAACAAACACACACACACACATACTCACAAAGTTTCGCATTTATAATATTAGTAGGATATTTTTTTTTATCTTCGTGTATCAAAGATAGATCGAGTTTATTAATAATTCGAAAGTGCTTAGTTACAAAATATAAAATTAACTTATTTAGTGCAACAGGATTATCCACATTGGCAACACTAAGTGGGATTGCTCAATCCGTTGACATTGTATTATTTCCATATGATTAGTGTTAGATCATTTGTATGTATATTTATGTTTATGCTAATAATAATAAAAAGTGCCACTCATTTTAGCGGGGTTTTGATGTATATTTTATTATTTCGATGGATATGGTTTTAATTTAATTATAACATATTTAAGTGGATTCTTGAATAAATTATCATTCCACGCATCCACCCGCAGTTTTATATGCTATAAAATTCTTAATATTCTCCTTGGATGCTACTGTTTTAAAAAAAACAAGTAGCACCAGCATCCTATCCAATCCAACGGGTGGCCGAGTTGGTCAGGCATCCCAGGATTGGCGTGAAAGGATGTGGGTTCGAATCCCACCTCATGATCGATTTTTTTCTATTTTTTTATAAATTTAATGGTTTCATCTGTTTTCTTGAAATTCAGTCAAATGTATAAAGGAGCCAGTCATGAAAAATAAAGGCATTTTATCACTACATATGCGGTTTTTTAATAGATAGGGTGGTTCAAGAGGTATTTTTAAGAAGGTATTTAATTTGATAAGTTTTAGACATCACCAGTAAAGTTGCGGGCTGAACGCTTGTACAGAAAAACATAAAAATCCCAATGTGAATTAACTAACAATAGTTTACAATTTAGTTTATCTGCAATATAGCCAGTATCCTCCGCTTGTATTAGATCAAACTTAAATTACGTAACAAACACATTAGACCAAGATTAATTTGAAATCGATAACTGCTGACTTTATACTCTTTTCATATAAGTAGATTATCAAGTGTTAAATTTGGAGTAACCGCGGGCGTCGCACTCAAACTCGATTAGATCATACTCAGTGACGTAAGTGTTTCTCAACCAGCCCTTAGGTGACATGTGGCGGTATTAATCTAAGATTTAGCATAATAATAGTGTACCTTATAATATGAGCTGTGCATTTATTGATTTTGATAAGGTAATGACATCATGCCTTTGTTGGTTAGAATTCGTATGCAATTTTTAGTCATGGTAAGTGCTAGTGACTCTTAATAACTTAATGTTTACATGAATAGAAAAATTTCAATCCTTGTTTCACTGATCAGTAGCAGATTACTGAAAATAACTATTTTCAGGTGCCTGCTCTAGCCTCTATACTAATAAGTAGGTACCTAAACATGTAGTGCCTTTTGTATAACTGAGCCATGTTTTTTATATAATTTGCTATGTAGTATTTTGTTGTGTCAGATAACAGATTCTACGCGAGTATTATACATTTAGAAATTAACGCATTTTAAACACGATTTATTCATTATAATATAACGCTCTCCGCAAAGTGGCGAAATTGGCAAATAATGGCGTTTAAAATCTTTAATTTCTAAATTTGCTGTCTAGATAAACTTTTCAAATCAATACCTTGTTTATGAAGATTTGTTTATCTTTAAGCCGGGCAAATAGCCATAGACTTTAGATAATTAGTATTTTAGATATGCAAGAGAGGACATAAGCTTAATGCAAATGAAAACGGATTATAATTAAACTATAAACATATCCTTGGATATAACACTGCTGGCTTTCAATTACCATACGCACCTCCTTCTATTGTCTTCGAGATATATTAAAATCAACATCGATATGTACAAAGGAGGTCATATAGGTGATAAATATAACTTGTATTCAGAGCTTGAGCAGGGTGTGTACAAAACATGGTTTGGAATTAGATATTCGTGATTTTCAAGCAATATTAGGTGGCATTAATCGAATGAGGTGTGACTTTAATATTTGGTAGAGTAACATGCGTTTATAATCAGCTAGAGCTGCTGGTGTTTTCTCTCGCGTACTTCGATATTACGATACAGGTGTTCTCTAAATGTAAATAAATAGGATAGGTATCAGTATAGTAAAACGTCACTCAGAAGTAATGTACATGTTTTTAAAGCACAAAGATGTGATTACGTACAAATAATAGATGTAGAGAAACATAATTGAGTATTTGAATTAATTTTTTTTTTGTGATAAATGGAAAGATTATATATTAGTTTTATAACAAAACTGTTTTTATTTTTATTTTTTTGCAATAATTCAAAAGTTATTTCAAAATAAAAATTAGTCTTTGAATCCAGTACCGAAGACACGCCGGCAACTCCCGAAGCGTCACCCAAGCGCGTGTGACGTCATAATGTTAGTTTTCACATGGTTTTCACTCATTGCAGTTGATAGAACAATAAATATAGTTTGAAATACTTAACAGGATAATAAGGTAAATTTATGAAATTATTGTATTGTTACCGGGTTTTTATAAGTATACAAAATTTAAATTAAATCCGTCGGTTTATAGTGGGTCTAAATCGAATCGAAAGGAGAATTGGTTACATACAAACATATGTTTTAAGCTGATCCTGGCGATCCTTATCAGGATAAATTTATGATATTATTGTATTGTCATCGGACCTTGATAAGTGTTCAAAATTTGAACAAAATCCGTCGGTTTTAAGTGGGTCAAAATCGAGTCGAAACTTCGAAAGGATTCTGTTACATACAAACATACAGGTGAAGCTAATAAAAGCGTGTTGATACAGTGTTTTGATCTATTTAATTTTGTTGTCATTATTAAATTACATATTAAATATATTAATTGTTAATTATATTACTTAAATTTATATTAAAAATGGCGAACCTCAAAAGTTATCGTTTTGTACCATTATGTGCGAATACTACAAAGGCAACTCCTGACAAAAATCGGTGATCATAAATATATCAACATCTATTCTTGATGATTCTTATTTTTTTCGTAACTAACTAACTAATTCGGAACCAACTAACAAATCGTATTTTAGCAATAAACTTTCAATATTATTGTCTATAATAGTCACGTGTAATAGCCGTAAACGCTATGTACTGCAGTTAATACATAGCTATAACATTATGACGTCACAACTGTGGTGACCAGTCATGGCGCGTTTGTAGTCACGTGATTCTAATAAAAATTTCATCAATTTTTAATTGCTTATAATTAACGGAAAAAAAATTTTTTGAAGTTATTTGTATTAAATATCAATATTATTAATAATAAAGTTTCAAAATACATAAAAAAATCAATATTTTTTTTTATTCAAATACTCAATTACGTAGGTTTTCAATCAATCAGTTAATATTCATAGAACCCTATCAATATCACAGAAGATATTGATCTGATTGTGACCATACAAAAGATCGTAACCTTAAAAATTGAATGTGACAATGGCAAAGGTTTTTGTAAATAAACGGTTAATTGTAGAGTTCCTGTGTAAGGTTAAGAATGCAAGCTCAAAAAGGACATTTGCTCTAGTTATAGATGATTCTGTAATTTGATTAAATTGTAAGAATATGTGGAAGTTTCCTTTTATTGTTATAAATGTGTTAATTTTTATGAAAAAATGAATTTAGATAATCATGAGAGATCGTGTGCGATAAATTACAATCTATAAAATATATTACATGTAACATATAATAAATTATGAATAATATATATAAATAGAATCGGAAATTGATCTCTATTTAATTAGCACACTGACCTGTTTAATTAAAAATATTAATTTTATTGTTATTAGCTACTAGTGGTCCGCCCCGGCTTCGCCCGTACATATTTATGTTTTCTCTACCTACATAAGAACCATCCTCGTACTTCAAGGAATATAATAAAAGAATTATCGAAATCGGTCCACCCGTTCACGCGTGATGCCGTGACCAAGTCAAACGGGTTTCATTTTTATATACCTACATACTAGCGGTCCGCCCCGGCTTCGCCCGTGGTACATATGAAAAATAGATGTTGGCCGATTCTCAGACTTACCCGATATGCACAGAAAATTTCATGAGAATCGGTCCACCCGTTTCGGAGGAGTATGCAGACTAACATTGTGACACGAGAATTTTATATATATAGAGATATAGATAATTAATATGATGATTCTATGAAATCAAGTTACATGAACTATAATATATATTTGAATTACATTGCATCTTTGTCATAGTTCCAATAATGCTTATCAAATAGAACATTGTGTAATTCAATACTGACTTAACCTACGGAAGTTATTTGAGTCTAGATTAATTTTAATGATTCACATAATAGGCATTTTGTGCAAATTATATTTGCATAAGTTTTGAGTGATTCATTCGAACTAAATGTCGAAAATGTATGTTTTATTCATGTGCGTAAATAATTTTAATTTATTCTAACGCATCAAACAGAGGTGAAGCAACAGCCTTATGAGATTGTAATAAAAATAATAATTAATTAAAATGTTTGATTTACTTTTTACCCGATTATACCGATTATATTTTATTGATCATATTTATATATATTTAATCTTATAACAAAAATAAAATAATTACTGGTGACAAATTATTATTAGTACACAGTACACACATAATATATCGTATTCTGTATGGTAAAGAGTACTTAAAATAGTACTCACTTCGGATGGCTGTAAAACCTTAGCTATTTACTTAATGAAAAAATGTTGTAAATAAAAGTTGTTCTACGAAAAACAATCTACAAAAATGGTCTGATATAATTTCTTCGTAAACTTATAAAAAAAAGTTTTATTGAAAAATATAAACATCTCTAATTTCTGAACATTTTCGCTTATAACTTTTTTGTTTATAGTTCTACGACAAAAAGTTACTGAACCTAAGTTGTAGAAAATTTAATTTGCAACGAATAATGTTAACATTGTTTTATTATCAGATAAATAGTTTAAGAGATATATCGTAAAAACCATTTCAACCGCTATTTTCAAGATGGCGGCCGTGGGACAAGGGTGGCGACCCCACAAACTTGGTGATAGCTTCACACTGACCCCCCCTACACATCAAAAAAATAAAATTGCGTCCTCTAAAAAATGCGACCCCAAATGTAACTTTTCAATGGACCATAGCATTATTTACGCGTCTAGGTAGTTGTATGTTAATTATACCTACATGTTTGTCAAAAAAATCTTTTAAATAATAATATTAATAAAACTTATCTCGTCTTTATTTTATAAAGATTATTTAATATATTTAGTTAAAATATCTAGGCTTGTAGCATCATTTTGCAAAGTATCCATCTACAACGCACTCAGCAATTATATTCCCACAAAATGTTATTTATTACAATTAATATCATGTTTATTGCGTAATATAGTATCTAGTTAATAACACTTCAAAGCAGTTAATTTACTTCGATAATAATTATAGGCTTAAAAAGCTTACAGCTTGACCCCTACAAACTGCTATAGTAGGTAGTTCAGTGGCTAAGGCTTCTTAAATAAAGATGTCGCGGGTTCGAAACTAGACTATCTATTATTTATGAATGCACAATGAACACATCAGAAATAAAATTAAATAATCTATACTAATATTATAAAGTTGAAGAAGTCAGAAATAAAATTAAAGTTTGTTTGTTTGTTTGTTTGAACGCACTAATCTCAGGAACTACTGGTCCGATTTGAAAAATTATTTCGATGTTAGATAGCCCATTTATCGAGGAAGACTATAGGCTATATATCATCACGCTAAGACCAACAGGAGCGGAGCACTGCGGGTAAAACCGCGGGGCACAGCTAGTATCGAATAAAATGGAGCTGTGGTTACATTACCTTTAACCTCACTTTACAAGATCCAAAAGCAGGGAAGGATCTTGTGGAAAATTGGCGCCAGGCCTGAATAGTAATAAAATATATGAGCACAAGCTGACCTACATCTTTATTTATTCCTCTATTAAATCAATTTAATATTTATCTCAACGCCAGTACCAGCTACCAGATAATTTATCACAGAAAATCTAAATTAAAAGGAAATCATAATATTTTATATGTAGGTACATGCTACATGCACGTCGAGGTGTTAATTGCTTAACGACATAATTTGTAAAGTAATTTAATAACAAATAATTAAAATGGCATTAGAGAAGGACTAACTGACCTACTACTAAATACGTTTAGAGTCGACGTGAAAATGTAAAGAGACTCTACATTTTTTCTTTTTTTTATATGAAAGAAGGCACGAGCATGTGGATCGCCTGATGGTAAGCAATTCCACAGCCCATAGGCATCTACAGACGTGTCCGAAGATGTGTTGCCGAGTTTTTAAGGTGGTGGTATATTCTCTTTTTAAATAAAACATTAATATTAGGTAGGTAATTATTCTGATGTGGTATTGAAATAAGTAAGATTAGTAGTACATAATATTTTTTGACTTTTGACAATTATTTTTGCGTTTACCAGCAAACTCCAAAACAGTTTGATCGAATCTCATCAAATTTTGTACCTATGCATATCGGATAGGTTTGAGAATCGAAAAAAATGTTTTAATAATACACAAGTGATGAGAATTTGGTAGAAAAACGTTTGCTGGGACCAATGATATTATATATAGAAACAAGAGGCTGGGACATAATCAATTTAGAAATTGGTTCTATACTAGAAACTTTATATAATCAGCTGGTATTAATTTCAGGCTCATAAAAACGTATGAAATTAAATTGAACATATTTTATATAGGCAAAAATAATGAATGCGATGTCTAGAATTTTATTATAAATTGGATAACCGAATATAATAGTGTTAAGAAACAATATATCCACATTCCGTGAAAAAAGACATGGCCTCATGTTAGTGACAACTGACTTGTTATAGACAAGGTAGACCTCGGCTGCAAGCATTTGGTTCTGTACAAAAATGAAATGTTATTTATTACCTACTAGCGGTCCGCCCCGGCTTCGCCCGTGGTACATATTTACGTTTTCTCTACATAAGAACCATCCTCGTACTTCAAGGAATATAATAAAAAAAAGAATTATCGAAGTCGGTCCACCCGTTCACGCGTGATGCCGTGACCATTGGAAAAAGTTTCATTTTCATATATTGTGTATATGGATTTAACAATACACTTTATCAATAATCAATATGCAGGTATACTTCATTGCTACGAGAACTGCTACTAGGCACTAGCTGTATACTATGTAACTCTTGGGCACAATCTAGAGATCCCCTGTAAAGTGTTCGCTGGGGCTTGTAAATATGCTTCCTGTAATAAGACGTTAGACGAGTACATATATATATTATATATTTAAAAGACAAAAAAGATTTTTTGTTTGATGCATATTAAAGCACATATTTGCTTTGTCCTAGCCTAAAGACAATTTTAGAATAGAAATGTGAATGTCTTTTTGGCGATACTTTTAGCAATAAGTGCGATAAAAAGTAACTTATTGTACATCTATTATAAACCACTGCTTAGAAAATAAACCCACAATAGCATATTCAAGTAAATCATAATTCTGCTCTATTGTATCATGTATATGTATGTCTGTGTATTTCTTATTTATTACTAGCGGTCCGCCCCGGCTTCGCCCGTGGTACATATTTACGTTTTCTACATAAAAACCATCCTCGTACTTCAAGGAATATAATAAAAAAAGAATTATCGAAATCGGTTCAGCCGTTCTCGAATTATGCGCTTACCAACACATTTTGCGATTCATTTTTATATATAAGATTTACGTTACGTTATATTTGCGGAACCCCATAAAAATAAAAAACACATACGTGAGCCCGTGACTCGCGCCTTAAGCTGTCTCCGACCTTAAATGACGCGGAATCTCGGTGGACTACTTTCAAAATAATAACCTGACCCAATATATCGCATATACTTGCAAAACTTATGTTAAACTGATCCCAGTGTGCGGTGACCTTATCAATCAACCAATTAAGGGTCTAATGATTAACACTTGGTTGTTAAATTGAGATTTGTTTAATGGGGCATTTTACGGCTAAGGTGTTTTTTATTGGTTGATATTTTGATAAGAAAAAATGTTGTGTGGTTTTATGAAACCACGGTAAAAGTGAAACTGTTCGAACGGTTCCGAACACTGCTTTGTGTAGCGCATGTCGCGTGTTGCCGAGTAGGTATACCTACTCGGCAGCCGCGCTACACGCGACATGCGCTACACAGACCAAAAAGTTTGAGACGATGTAATAAAAGTTTCACTTTAAAAACGACTAGTTTAGGGATGTGCTAGTCTCAAAACATAGAAGTATTTTAAAATTGGTATTATTAGCACTAGAAGGTTAAGTGGGAGGATTTTTTAATGATCATTAATCATTATATGGATTTACGATCCGTATAAATATCAACTCAATAATAATTTAAATAAGATGGGATGTTAATCTAAATATCTTCATTAGTAGATCTCCATCAAAATGGAGAATCGTAAAAATCAATTTCTAACAAAATGTTAGCATTATCTATGGCATAAAATATATTATATTTTGATCTAGTTTATGTTAATATGTAATATATATGTAATCGTGATCTGTATTTCGCAATACGCCAACCGCTGACCGCCGATACACGAATGCTTTACAAATAATAATTTACGATACGTAAAGAACACATTTATTATGTGTTGCAATTTTCAATGATATCCACGCTAATTTAATAAAGAGATTTGATTACTTGGAAACTATGTTTTTTAAATGAAACTTCATTATAAATTAAAAAATGTATATTTCATAATTCAGCCTAATAATTATTTTGAATAAGTATAAGAATTTTAATTTTTTTACTTTTATAAAAAAAATCAACACTTTTGCTACATATGTTAAACACGCAAAGTAAAACATATTTTAAATGTCATAAACATAGTTTCAAATGCAATTGCATAGCACCCAATATTCTTTTCTAAAGTTTTCATCCTACAGTGAGTATATGACATTTATTTGTACACTTTTGTACACTTTTTTCTCCTTAAAGTCTACAGAATCAGAAGAATATTACAGATAAATAAATTATAATAACGAACACACCATATTTGCTGACAGCAACACAGCTTTCATCCTAAAAGTGCAATCAATCATGTTGCATTACGAAATAATCTTTTTATTATCGCCTTACAAGATCCAAAGTTCACTGCATCCCTTTTAAATGTCATGGCATAGATTTAATCCTTCTTACATTTATTCATGTTAAGTTTGTCCTATTTCAGGTACCTAGTAGTTTTCAACAAACTTCAAAAAAGGAGGAGTTTCGTATTTGTTTGGGTCAGAACTTTTGCCAGATTCCATTGGATCGATTTTATGATACTTTTTTATTTGTAACTGGGTGTCTTCCGGCCGATCCCATGTAAATTACGTGCAGTTTTGAAATTTGAAGGCGTTTTAGTTTTTGTTAAAAAAAAATTTTACGTTTTATATTTTTTCGTTGTTGAGAATTGAGATATTTAATGAGATATTTTGTACAAATCGTTCACAAGTAAAGCCGATGTGCACCTCCAGGCTATAATAATAAATAAATGTGTATTAAAATGATATTTCGTTTGGAATCCATTAACCGTACGAGTGCTGTCAAAATATGAGAAGCGGTTAATAGCATTGCATATGTGATATAATTTTCTCGTATGTTGGTCTCTAAGTGGAGCAAGACTGGCAGGTGTGCTTTGAAAATGTTGCATGGTACAAAGGATTACATTATATTATAATGATTATAATATCGTTATAATTATAATATTGTTAAAAGTAATAAATGTTTTTTATTTAGAATGCTTTGTAGAACAAATATTAACATTTAGATGGGTTTTAACATACATTTTCAAGATAGTTTTTCATATACATATATGTATTACTACCTAGTACGTGCAGTCGTCGATCTTGGTGTTTTGTAGTTAGGTACGGTCTTTTCTCTGGAAAGCAACTGTCTTCATAAGACAGGATATCTCTAGGAAGATAGAGTCGTACTTTGTAATTGCCGGTAATGTCTATGAGCTCAATAAAAGTTTATTTTATTATATTTCTGATGTCAAGAGACATTAAAAAATTTTTCCTCCCACCAGTTTAAACATTTTTGGCAAAAAATTCAGATTTTTATTAAGTTAAACCTGTTTCCTAGTGTAAATTTTAATTTTTAGTTTGTTCAAAGATTAAGTTTTTTTTTAAGGTGACCTACATATTCAAGACGTAAATAATAAAAACTTGTTCTGACATTATTACTAAAATTAATTATTAATATTGTAGTCGAAATACGCGTGGGTGGAATTTTAAACGTTTATGCATCACAAAATATTGTGTAAATGATACAATATTCTAATTTACGACGTCGGAAATGCGCTTCTTATGCATATTATGGTCATAATTTATTAATTCGAAATGGATCACTTATCAATAATTAACATAAATACCATTTTTTGTGACCTACTTAAATTTATTATTATATTATACGGGGACTATAAATAGGTTAATAAATAGTAATTATTTTTATATTATCTGTAATGGGTTCTTTTTTTAATTGAAGATGGCGTCGTGTAGAGCTAAATTATGATAGCATTTTTTTATTATTATATAGCACTAGGTTTCCGCCCGCGGCTTCGCCCGCGCAGTCAAAGAAAAACCCGCATTATTCCCGTTCCCGTGGGATTTCCGGGATTGCGTCATGTTCAAAGTAGCCTATGTCCTTTCTCGGGTATCAAAATATCTCCATACCAAATTTCATGAAAATTGGTTCAGTAGTTTAGGCGTGATTGAGTAACAGACAGACAGACAGAGTTACTTTCGCATTTATAATATTAGTATGGATTAAATTCCTAATAGTAAACATTAGAAGCTTATAAATTGTACCAATGTTGCTTCTCGTGCTTTTAATATGTAACAGCAATTACATAAATTAGAGTAACTTATTTGTAATCAACGTGTTTAAAAGATACGTTTATAAATTATATCTTTATGATTATCATAGAGTCGGTTACAGTATATATATTACAGTATAGTATATTTGTTATTGAGCTTAGTATACAAACATCAGTTAACTAGACAATGCGCCCGGCTTCTCTCGTAATGTATATATGATCTCGTAATGTATATAATATATGTATTATTGATCTTGGGGTGATGATATAGGTACCTATGGCCTATGAGAACGGTATTCAAAGTACTGTTTTGACTTTCCTGCGATGTATTATTGTATATGTATATGTTATGTATGTATATGCGTGTATATGTGTGTATGTATGTATGTGTATGTGTATATGTGTATGTATGTATATGTGTGTATATGTGTATATATATATATGGCATATTATACGCCTTTTAATATACGTATATTATTATATTATATATATTTATATGTTTCTGCCCTAACATAAGTTATATATGCATCTATTTATTATATTTATTATTATTAATATTGATATACTTCATTATGTATTAATTTTAAGTAGATACGCTTAATTATATATATATATATATATTTTTTAATATTAAGACGGACCTCAACCGCCGGTGCAGTCTGAAAATCAGCGCTGTTTTTGTGCAGCATTTTGCTGAGGCTGTATCCGTTTGCTAATCTTAAGATAAATTTTGTAATGTTGTTTTGGCTGTGTTTTTTGCAATAAATTTATTTTCTTTCTTTCATATAATATATAATATCCATTTTCAATTACCATATTAAAAAGTAACGTTTTAAAATAATTCAGGCCCTCATTATGAATTTACAAAGATACCTACATTGATTTTATATTAATAAAAAAAATACATGGGACAAAATTTTATATCTATTATAAATATAAAAATATATTAATATTACTTGAAACAAAATAAACTTCCAACTAAAGATATAATAAAACTGTAACAAAAATTGTAAATAGTTCACAGTTCGTCTAGACTCGTTTAAAAAGCTAAACCCGTACGCTGGTTCTTTTTATTTTAAAACGAAAAGTTCACCTTCGTTACCCGATTATAGAATTTATTTTGTTAATTCGACGCCTACAAAACGAGTTTTAATTAATATTAAACATATCCAGAGTCTTTCAGTCTTAATTGATTTATTTAACGGTTTTTTCTTGAATTTCCTTTTGAAGAGCGGTGATTATCAGTTGAAAAAACGAATTTTAATTGATTCAAAACTGATATGTCTCAATACAATAATATATGCAAGAACAAAATATGGTTAATTTCATTGAAATGTAAATAAAAGATATATATGTATTGTGTCATATACTATATAGTCTATACTAATATTATAAAGTGGAAAGGTTTGTAATTATTTATGTATGTATGGTTTTCACGCATAAACTACTGGACCGATTTTGATGAAATTTGGCACAGACAATCTTTAGACCCTGAGGAAGAACATAGGCTACTTTTTATTGCGAAATATGTACCACGGGCGAAGCCGGGGCGGACCGCTAGTAAAAAATAATAGTAGAGTTGTTGCATTCATAAGAATCATATTCTGCTTGTTTCTTTCTCAATAATACCTGGATTCGATACCGGGTGAGAACTAACAAAAAAAATCAGTCATCTAATATACCTACTAGTACCTACTAGCCAACACGAAAATTCCTTTTTAAGCAATAATTATTACTACTGTATTAATCTAAGTACTCTAGCAATGTATTTCAATAAAAAAATAATAATAAAAAATAAAGTCTATTTTGGTCATCACTATACATAAACGAATAAGATCTAATCTATCTGTAAAAAGAAGCTGTGGTTGAATCACTCATAGTGTAAAACAAAGTCGCTTTCTCTGTCCCTATGTCCCTATGTACCTATGCTTAAATTTTTAAAATTACGCAACGGATTTTGATGCGGTTTTTTTTATATATAGAGTGATTCAAGAGGAAGGTTTAAGTATATAATTTATTAAGTTTTAGACATAGCGGGCGAAGCCGCATAACATAGTACAACTTTTAAAAGTTACTCTCGCTATATTTTGCGATAAAGTTGATTATAATCAAAATGTATCTTTAAATTCGATATTTATTTACATGTTATCCTTTGCACACCAGATCACCTCATAACTTGTTAAATATACTGCATAGTGCATATACTTTGTAAAGCAACTTCGTATTTATGTTTTGCTATTTTAAAATCAGGTTAATGTTTTCGACAAATCGATAATCTCTTATATATAAAATTCTCGTGTCACAATGTTAGTCTGCATACCTACTCCTCCGAAACGGGTGGACCGATTCTCATGAAATTTTCTGTGCACATCGGGTAAGTCTGAGAATCGGCCAACATCTATTTTTCATATGTACCACGGGCGAAGCCGGGGCGGACCGCTAGTTGATATATGTATTTAAAATGTTTACGTACTCGCTTTTGACGAATATGTACCTACATAATATATTCAAACTCAAACATTTATTTATTCAATTAGACTTCTTCTAGAAGCATTTTTGAATCATCATAACATATTTTAACTTCACTTATATTATATCTACAAGTTGCGCTCCGCGGTTTCACCCGCTTGGCTTCGAATCTGTTGGTCTTAGCGTGATCCTCGATAAATGGGCTATCTAACACCGAAATAATTTTTGAAATCGGACCAGTAGTTCCCGAGATTAGCGCGTTCAGACAAACAAACTCTTCAGCTTTATGATATTAGTATAGATATGCAAATAAAAGCTCAAATTAAAAACGTAGGAAGTTGTTCAATTATATTAACTACAAGACAAATTCTCCATTGTTTCAATGGATAGTGAAACAATATTCGATCAATAACAAAAACAATGTCATTCTCACGGATGTGGGCACCTTGGCAGACCTATCTTATAAGTAAATGTTTTTTTTAATGTATACTGCAACATTCTTCTTCGAATATTTCTATTGTTGTGGTGTTGAGCAAGGTCTAGTCCCTTTGAACGCACCGTTACAAGTTTTGATTAATAGATATTATAATTATATCCTTATTGCGAAGGTAAATTACTGTTTTTGGGAACACCTATGTTTATTTTTAAATAACATATGCGAAATGAAATGAAATTCACATGAAATGTTTTAATTTGAATTGAAAACCAAATGTTTTCTGGATATTCCAATTAAAATTAAAACTACATTTTTATTTGGTAACCACAGGTTAGTTTACATTATCTCACGTAGGAACCCTAAAAACCTTTACTATTACAAATCAATAGCTTAAATCTTATCTAGACTTAATGTCCCATTATAACAAACACATACTTTAGTAGGTCACATGCCCACGACTGTTTTGACAAATGGAGTCTGTCCGGCCTCTGTGTGTCGTGAGATTGAAATTAAAAAAAATGCAACCGATTTGTGCTACTTGCGATAATATGAAATAGAATATTTGTGACCTGTGAGGTAGTAGCAAAACTTATGCGGGGCAGAAAAGAATTTGTATTAGACATAATTATTGATGTAGAGCAGTTTTTTAGCTGCGGATATAATGCAGTATGCAAGGAGTGTGCTATACTTTTTCTAATGAACAACACAATATTTGTGCCCTATTTATGTCCGTGCACTCGGAAAAAAACTGAATGATGATAATAATGGAGTAGGTCAGTATTAGATTTTGTAGTTATACTGTGAATTTGCGTTAATATATCTACTATATAAAAATAAGTCGGGCTTTCCTTCCTGACGCTATAACTCCAGAATGCACGAACCGATTTCCACGGTTTTGCATTCGTTGGAAAGGTCTCGGGCTCCGTGAGGTTTATAGCAAAGAAAAGGTGTCTCTGGTGGCGAAACGGAGTTCGCCGGGTTTACTAGATGGTTTACGAGATTCAATCTAGTTGTGAGACATGACCAAGTTTATGTCTTATTGGATTAATTTTCTGTTTTCCTTTCTCATATCAAACCATATTAAAATAATAGTCTGATTATTACATTATTTTAATCCATTTAACCTTAATAATAAATATAACCGCACAGTATCAAGTTCCTAATGACAGAGGTGTAAATAAAATTACCTAATCCCCACTCAATTAGCAGTCAAATCAATAACAAAACAGACTTCGATTAATCATACATTAAATATAATTCACATTACGACATATCCAGTTAGCCCACACGCTAACCTATAGACCTATGTGTTACAATTTCGGTAATTTATAAGATACGATAATACAAGAGTCAATAAATAAATTAACATTTAAGCATTAATTATGCTATTATAGAAAGTGTAAATGTGTAGAATGGTTTCTAGTATTTTCAACAACGTATTAACATTATATGTAGTAGTAACAAATACAGTACATAGGTTTACCTGAATAAGACCGGTTACAATGTAAGTACATAAACTGTAGATAGTATTTGTGAAAATTTTAATACCAGTGGCTCTTAGACTACATTCACATATATGCGAATCGGCTTAAACATGTGCAATGCTTAATATTCTATACAAATCCTATTTATCTTGCCTATTTATATCTCGGACTTAAATGGGGCTTGGTTAGGCAATACATGATTATCTAAATGCTTAGTGCTTGACTGTGCCTACGTTTATTACGCAATAGTTTAAATAAAAATAAATACTATATGAAAATGAAAAACATAAATAAGTTATATGTAATGGTAGCTTAAATAACAAACCTATCCTTCGTGTTAATCTTTTTTATTATTAATTTAATTTGGTCAAACAATAAAAGGCAGTAGTTAGGTATTTCGAATGATCTATTTAGAGACCTCCTTGCGTTTTTATATATTTTTACTCGGGATTTTCAGTCCAAAAATAGTTTCTAAGTATGAAATATTCTAACCGATAAAACAGATTAGAATCTCATACGTTTAAATTTAATCATCAATCAATCTTGTATGTTAACTTTTGTGAAAACTTTCTAAAATAAAAACTTTGAATTTACAGAGAAACAAATTGGTTTTCTTGAAAATCCTCAATAACATATCTTATATTTATTAAAAAACAGGATATTATATTATAAATCACATAAGCTTAACCTTTAAGCTCAGTAAAAACTCGATCAAGTTCGATTGTGACTCACTCGTCACTGACTTTGACACAATTAACGTTATTTTACTTTTTAATCACGTACCTATATAGATAATAACTGAAATCGAAACTTTTATTCCGCTGGTTAGAGCTCTTAACAATTATAAATAGGTATCGATTTAATTAACGGGTAATTGGCAATTGAATTGAAGTCAAACGTAGGTACCTATAGCTAACAACTGTGATAATTACACCTTTGAAAGCTTATATGCAATCCGTTCAAATGAGAAAGTAGTTAATTAATAGTAGTAGAGATAATGAAATGAAATGATTCCTTCTATTTATTTTTTACCATTGGCTAATCCAATTCTCATCATAAACTAGGATTCAGGCATTCCATATATTATTATTATCCCGACGTTTCGCGCACTTTGCAGCGAGCGTGGTCACCGGGTAAAATCAAACACTTCTGTGTTAAAGAAATTAATCTGGGTAAATAAGTATAGGTACCAACATTACTAGCGCGTACCAACGCGCTTTTGAGACGCTTTACATTTACTGCTTTCCGAATCGGTGGTAATTGTTAAAAATATGTAATGACGATTCGAAAGTGCTTCAAAAAGAAGTCTAATTGAATAAATAAATGTTTGAGTTTGAGTTTCTTTCCTGCATTAATCCAACCTAGGAAACAGCCCCGAGCCGTCATCGTCCAGCTCAAAAATATCCGAACGTGACATTATAGAAAAAATCATCGTGAGTCCATCTAATTAGACAAAAATCAATTACAGCATTTAATAGTCTCATGTGGTGTTTTAATGCAAAAAAATCGGCATAAACCTTACAGATGAGTTCGTTTATTAGCCTTCATTAAATGCAATATGTACTTTCAAAATAAATATTACTCGTCATTTGCAGTTTGACGGCAGAGGTCAGCTGTGAGCGACCTCGCAAACACTCACGACTAGGGTTTAGGGACAGGAGTGACTCAAACTAGCGGCTCTCAGTAATTATATTAAATTGTGACTCATTTCGTTTGTAGTATGTATTACCATATTACTATTTATAGTGAATTTATGGAAATTAAAGAAATAAGCTATAATTTGTATAATATAAACGCTATAACAAGCACTAAACTAGCTCACTTTAATACTGCACAGCGTGACAACATTGCGAAATAATAGAATTAAATTATTTTAATAAACACCAAAAGATGAATATGTGCTCTGTATGTAAATGTTTTCAAGTTCGTATTTTTTCCTGTTGTTTTCTACTCTAAAAATAAGATTCAATTGGCATTATAAACAGTGATAGATTCCTACAAGTTGAAGGAAAGAAAAGTTCTAGGAAAAATTAGGAAGAGCAAAGCGAGCCATACACTTCGATCAAACATTCCCACTTTCGAGGGCTTCGTTGCAGCATTTTTCACTCATATCTATGAATAATTAAAATATTATTTTATTGCCACAAAAAAATGCAAGTTTTTCAATTTCGTCAGCAAACTTCCGGGACACATAAAACCGTTTTTTGTTAGTAAAATAAGGTACCATTGTGCAGTTTCTACAAGCATAATGTATTTCCTACAAATGGAATATTTTTAATGTAAACATAAACTGCGACGTCCAAATCGCTCGTGTATGCTCCGCCTTGCTGGATATCATAACTGGTATCTAGATTAGTGCAATGTCATTATTTTTTGATTTGACTGGGTCAGGTCACATTTCTTTGTGACATTTTCGACAGCAAGCAATATGTTTAGTGAATATTTTGTTTCGAATTTGTCTCGCATTTTATAATTATTTTAAAGTATGTATAATTACGTTTGTATAGTAAACTAGCTTTCCGCCCGCGGCTTCGCCCGCGTTTTCAGAGAAAACCCCGCATCATTCCCTTTCCCGTGGGATTTCCGATTAACTGATTGTTTCGAAAAGTTAAAAAAAAAATATTTTATCAAGTTGATACATTTTTTCACATAATTTATTATTTTTATCTTAATTGATCCTGAAATATATTTCTGTTATTAATTATTTCTATAATAAACGAATGTACAACTTTCTTTGTCACCTTTCACTGTACTTGAAAACAAGTTGCCCTCTAATTTATGTTATCTATATTTCATATTCAAAAATTGTGACTACGAAATTTTACATAATTTGTAATGCAAATACGAAAATGTTGACCAAGTTATGAATTATGATAGAAAATGTTGTGGCAATATTACGAAACAATAATTGTAATTTTGTTATCACTACATAATATAAAACAAAGTCGCTTTCGCATACAAAGGGACATAGAGACAGCTCTATGACCCTTTGTATGCTTAAATGTTTAAAACTACACAACGGATTTTGATGAGGTTTTTTTTAAGAGATAGAGTGATTCAAGAGAATGGTTTTAGTATACAATTTATTATGCTTTAGGCAAAGTGGACGAAGCCGCGGGCGAAAAGCTAGTCTAATTCAGTGCGTCGCTTAGAGACGTCCATAACATAATTAGTCATGGATGTTGCCTACCATAGAGGGGAATGGGATGGGATAAAATCGGAGTCAAAAATATGAGTATTACAGTGAGCTATGCGATAATTTAAAAAATAATTTGGAAAATCCAAAAGTGCACGCCTCATAATTTTTTTTTAATAAATATTTATTAATTATTATTTTTGTTTATTTAATAACAATTAAACCACATCGAATCAGACCCTGAAAAATGAAAGGGTTCTATTCCTGAGCATACTCAAGCGTAAGAGAAAAAAAAAGACTCGATTAGTAAAGTTTTTCGGTCGCTATCGTGTTAACAAGAAAAAGGATCCGCACATACAGACACACGGACGTCCAAGACAGAACTTTTTTAAACTGTTTTTTAACTAGTTTAAATAACAAAAATGACATCAAAAATATCATGAACGTTAAAAATAGTGTTTTTTCTTAATATGTGTGTGTATGTATTATCTTACAAGTGCAATGTATGATACATAAATACATTTTAAGTTTGAAAAATCAGATGTTTTGCGCGAAGTGACAGTAGTACCCACCTCAACGCTTCGCTTATGAGGCGTGCAATACTTAGGGTTGATATTTCAATTCTTGGATAAAACTTATCCGTCCAATAAAGTATTACACGATAACATTAAAATATCACGTAAACTGTCAAATACGATTAGAATACGTTTTTAAAATGGTAATTTTATACATTATTCGACGAACAAGTTTTAACCAAGAATTGAAAAATCAACCCTTTAAACGTAACTTAGATACTTCTATCGAATTTAACTTGAAATGTTAAGGCTGCAGTCTAGCAAAATTGCGTTTTCAACAAGTTATTTGACAATTTTTTCCCGGCTAATGAAATGATAAACTGAATTTTTTTTTCTTGTTTATCAATTAGTGTTATATACGCAATGCGCGTGAATTTTTTCACATTTATAAAGTTACTTTATGTTACCTTAATCAGGCCTTCAAGATAAGTCTCTTTCCCCCAAAATCATTTCGAGCTAAGTTTGTGCACTCACTACGTTGCAACCGATTACAATTTACATAATCTGATCAGCGCATTATTATCCTTATATAGTCGTTATTAAAAACTGCTGAATACAATTGCCGAAAAACTTATGATTTTCTTAATTAGAGCGTTATAAATTCATTAAATTTCCCATTTTTTGCCTTACAAAATCGATTGATAAATACTGCTAAAAGTTATTTTTTCCATTAATTTATTCGAGTTGGTTGAAGACCAATGAGTATTAATCCTTTAAAAAAAATTTTTTTTGAATTTTGATAATTCTTTAAATATTAAAAAAAATATTTAAAATAATAAGGAAAAATCCTAGCGAATTTCTTTAGTCGCGCTCCTTGGGCCGGAGCGTTCTGACGTGTGCTCTACGCTCGATTTTCCTTCATACCGAAGTGAAAGTTGCTCTACTTCATTAAATTTAATATTTTTGTTAATTGATTATTTTTATCTTAGTTTTGTGCAAATATTCGTATTTTTAAACATTTGATTTCGATATGGAAAATAAACGAAAAAAATACGCGTGTAACTACTAGAAAAAAAATTATCTTCGAACATAAAGTTAATGAAACCAAATAGATTGCAAAGGTGATTGGCAACAATTTCTTTATTTTACGGGGTGTCAGTAAAGGGATGTATATATATTTCTTTAAAACTAAAGTAAGCTCATAAATTTTCTTATAATATAATTTTTTTGAAGTTCCAAAAATGTTTATTTTTCGTTTGAGAAATACGAAATATAATATAAACTTGTATTGAGAACTTGAACTTCCCAAGTTCATCCGGGGAAATCCCCATACGGGGAAAATGATTTGTTTACTCCAAAATTGATCCGAGGTGTTTTAATTTTTTCTTCTAGTCATTTTCAACGTAGCGGCATGTTGTTTGATTATTAATTTTGTAACTTAAATACAGGATGTTGGTTTTATATTCTGATCTTACAGATGCGCTGACAAATTTAGTCCACCATTTCTAGTTTAGTCTAACTACAAAACTACCAAAAAACTCTAAGTACCAATATTAAAACGAATGGATTATCATCACATCATCAAAATTCAGTGGGGTTGAGAACTAAACAAACAGAAGTAACAGAGACGCGAAGAATAAAAAAAGAGGACGAAAACGATAATTCGTTGATGCTTTCCCTTTTCGACGTATTGTTAGGGTACATCACCAATCTGCAACAAACAAAACTGATGATTCCCAATTGCTTAAAAATGAAAAACAAATAATCGACAACAGTGGTGAAAATTTGCTGATCACAATGAAACATCCTTCAGTGGTAGCAGATTTACTCATTTAAAATGTATCGGTGAACAGCGTAAAGGAGAGGAGGACAGGAAAACATTATGAATGTGGATGGTGGATTGTATACAGGGTGTAATCGATAAGTATGTGCAGGCGATTATGACGTTATTATTGCAGGTATCAAAAAACTTAAAACTGATATCGAAATTACTTTACCTAATGAGCAAAATGACAATAATAACTTTTTAAAAGTATAACGAGAAATATCTAAAAAATTTACTTTATACACTCCCATATCAAAAAGGGAAAATGGGACTAGTAGAAGTTAAATGTCTAATTCCGGCAAAAGACATGAATGCGGAAGATGCGGTTAAAAAAAATTTAATTTTTGAAATACAATGCAAAAAATAACACTTTTGTCATAGATAAGAATCATGACTATTTTTTCCAAATTCAGGGACAACTAAACGTTGCAGAAGCAGAAGTCTGCTTATTTGCTGTTTGGACTGGAGTGAATCATTCGTTAAAAATAGAATATATAAAAAAGTATGTAACGTTTAGGCAAAATAAAATGATGGACCATTATCAAGATTTTACATAAATTGCCTACTGTCAGAATTGATTGATTCGAGACTTCAGCATTCGATGCCCATCAAGGACCCATCCTATATCATTCAAGCGATTGAAAAAAAAGAGATAAATCCAGTGCAACCGATAAAGCATCAGAATGCTAGCAAAAGATTTATTAGGTTTATCAATATAAATCTATATATTATACATAATATAATAAATCTGTAGAAGACGCGAAGACTGACATCCGCGCGGACGGAGTCGCGGGCGGAAGCTAGTCAGAAATAAATATCTTTTGTTTTCATTTGCGTATTTTTCTATTTTATAATTTTTTAACACAAACATTACATTTTTTTTTATTAAATACAAAATTTGTTTATCCGTTTTATTAGTTAAACTGAACAACTTTCACTAAGAAACTTAGGTCGAAAAAAATGTAGGTATAGAGTTATGCATTTTGTATGGAAAGCTTATTTTTTTTATATTTTGTCCAAATTTCTTTGTAAAAGTTGATCAGTTATATAAACATGAAGTTGAAGATATCAATAGAAAGTATTCGCAAATTTTGTGTACTGATAAAAAAAAATCACCCGGTGTAATTTTCACGAAAATTGTTTCAAATTGTCATTTTTGGTACTTATTACGAATATTAAATTATACGAATGATTTAATTTTTAAAAATTAAGTGGTGCAACTTTCCCTTAGTACATTTGTATTATTTACATATAGGATGACAGGATGCATTTGTTTGCACTACTAGACCAAGCCCTTAAGTGTAAGTATAGGGGAAAAATCAAAAAACATATAGTATACAAAAAATAATTTATATCAGTTTAAACATAAAACACTTAAAATTGCTTAAAATTTAACAATAAATAATCCCCATCAACCATCTTGATTCTGCAGCTGTTTCAGTTGCTTCAAGACCGTATCCAACAACTTTCTTCTGTCCCTCTCATTCTTCTTAAGCACGGAGAAGACAGAAGACTTCTGTTCTGCTTCCTTTAGCTTCTCTAGAAGAGTGGCTGCGTCCCGGGGGGTGACCAGGGCGTACTTCCCCCCCTCCATGCCGATGTCGTGGAGGTAGGAGGACCAGTCCCACCCAGTTATGAGGTCGAGCAGTTGTCTGCGGAAAAACATAGAAATATAGAAGGAAAATAGATAAAGTCTGTTTAAAATCTTAAAATTTTATATATACACTCGTACAATTGTACGCGGTCATGCATTGCTATACAAATCTGGGTATTAAATTGGATATGTTGCCGTTAGATCGTAATTAAAACCTTTATATTCTTCTCTGATATGGCAAACTATTTAAAAATTGTGAATCGAAACATTTGCTTGAAATTTAAGGCAGTATTCTTCGTCTTCCCAATTCACGTTTTCCAGCAGTTCCCCTATCTCTTACACCAGCATTTCTTCTACCTCCTACGCATTGCAAATGCTCTCACACCATTTGCAGTTCACGAAATGCTCCAGCAGTGCCTCTGTCTCCTACACCTGGAACTGCTACTGCTCCCACTTCCCTCAAGACTTGTGGACAGGAAGGACAGGGGACCAGCAGTCCCCTGTCCACCTATATCCACCACATACCTTTTTTTTTTTTTTTTTTTATCGTTGGGAAATGCATTTACGCATCCC
>CAJQZN010026690.1:0-11150 GCA_907164685.1 Colias eurytheme
AGATATTAGCGAAGTAAGTTCAAACATAATAACTAAATACCTCAATGGAATGGCCGTTAACTTATTTTTATCAAGGGCTGTCGATATTTACAGGCCCATAAACTGAATTTGTGTGGCATAAAGTGCTGTGGGCATCTATTAAAGTGAATTTTGATTGCCTAAATGTAATTTTGACTTGTATTGCCTATAAAAGTTGTTTGGTTTTGGTACAGTTTAATGGGTGTTCATTGGTAGCTGAAATATCGTTAATCGTTTTAAAGATCTATTTACGTTGATTTTAAATTGGGACAGTAGGCTTGGATTTGGATCAGAATAGGGTTTGTATCAGGTTTTATTGTATGAAATTCTTTAGGTATGTAATATGGATATGTATGATATGCAATTAAATGAAGTAATATCACGATTACTATTGAATTTATTGTAGCGTAAATTGAAGCTATAGTTTTAGGTATTCACGATTATTATAATAGGTATCTATGAGTAGGTACTCAATAGAAGAAAAAATATTTTGAAAATTATGCATTTGTTTAACTTGAATACTTTTAATTTCAATCATTTAGCAAGTTTACTACTGAGATTGTTACTAAACAAAAATAAATCATTTTAAGTATATATTTTTCCAGTAAATTACATCAAGGCGAAAAAGAAGAAATTATGAAATTAATGAAGCCTCCTTAATTTCCCAACCTTTCCTCTTAACTGATTAAACAAAGCATTGGAAAAATTTCGTTATTCCAATAATTTGGAGTAAAACGCAATTAGTAAGGGTACATTTTTCTTTTATAGCTTCATTTTGTTCTTTAGAACAATGGCAGGGAAAATCTGAAGGAAAGGAGTGAATCTTTTATACTTTGCTCGTAATAGAGTTATTAAAATTTAACAGTTATTAATTGGTTTTCAGACGCTGACGTTACTCTAAGCACTCGTTATAAACATTCCCTTTGTAAATGATTGAACAGGTCGCAAATTAAAGGAAGGTAATTAAGACGTTAATATGTTTTATGTTTTTCGTTTTATAAATTCATAAATTTATTAAAAGACACCGATATTAAAATCATAATATTTTATCTCGGACATCAGCCTTATTTTCAGTCTATTTATTTTCAAAATGCCTGCTGAAAATTGGTACCATTACCTGATCAGTTCAAAAACAGGTTTCTACCAAACAACCTAATAAAACGATTAAATGTCAAACAACCCACAACACAGTTCATCCATCTAATGAAAGCGATCGATTCCCACATCTCCAACATACTTACATTTCTCGCAGCAAATTGTCGTTCCGACTCATTATAAAATCGTATTTCCCTAGGCGTAGTACGTGCTGCAAATGTTGTTTTGTTTATTCAAACGGATCCGACACGGATCCAGTGTCGTGACGTCGGAAGTAATTAAAAATGAAACCGCGAAATAAAAAAATATAAAACAAAACAGCTGGCGGAGTCGTGTATTTGCTTTCAGGAACATGGTTTAAAATTCTTAATGTACATTAAACTCAATGCGGTTTGAATTAAGATTTTTTTGGTTTTGTTTCGGCGGCTGTGGAAGAGTTTTTGTAATATATATTAATGATTAGGACTGCGGTTATAAATTTGAATTATAACGATATAGGTATGTACTTTTAATAATTCACCCAAATCCAATTAGCAGTTACCTAGTTATAGCAGTCATATAAAAATAGAAAGGAATACCTTTCACACCAACTTATACTAATATTAGTACTTAGATACGGAATCTTAGTAGGTATGGGTAAATACAGATGCAGACATTTACATCATATCAATTAAATTTAATTCATCAATCTGCATATTTATGCTTTAGCCTTTGAGTGAAGGTAAGCGCATCTGCCTTACAATGGGTTACCATGATGTCTTCTAGTAGTATTATTTCCAGTGTGGGAGAGTGATGGCACTAGATAACCTATATACCTCTGTCATTTTTCCACACTGGAAAAAATACTGCTTCAAAACATCATGGTACGGCGCAGCTCCTACAAAAAGCTTTCATAATATGATCTGTAAAGTCGAGACAGACTGCGAATTGATTTGCTCAATTATTTTAAGAAAATAAATATGCAATGCTATCTCCACTCGCCTACTAATAGAAAAATATGCTTATATTTTTTATTTGGGCTTTAATTTTACTAACATATTCAAACTTGGAAGAAACATGTTTTATCGAAAAAGGAAGCTCTTAAGACTAAAGAAAAAACGGCTTATTCAATGGTTTTTAGAAATTCTCGCTTCGCCTTATCAGCGTTAGATGAGAGATCCGATTATAATCTTTGTAAGACAAGCGATATAAGATAGGCAATTTCTTGTAAAATAACATGTTTTTACTGAACACCCTTAAAGGTATATTATGTTCACAAATTGTTTCTAAAATCTTTACGGGTTGGTAGAAAGATTAAACAAATATAATAAGTAATTCAATATACATAGTATTCAATCACATTGAAGTAGCTTATATCTATAATATTTATAACTCTCTAAAAGTTTGACAAATATATGTCATTGCAACATCCTTCCCAAGATCCTTCCCCAATTTCTATGAATCATCAACACTTAAAAAAACATTACTAAAATCACAATTTGAGGAGACATTGTTACAATCAAAGCAGTTGGTTGAATAAACTTCAGCTTACACAGCAAAATGTGTATGATATTCAGTACATCGCCTGTAACATAGCTTTAAATAGATTTGCATTCCAACTCTAGGCGACAGAGCGTCTCGTTCCGTGCAACGTGCTAATTTTGACGTACGTGGAACAAATAGATAAGTTTTAATAGGAACTACATGTTCATATTTAGTATATTTTACAGCGTAAGGAAATTTGAAATGCTAGAAGTGTAGCAATAAATCAGAACATTTTGCTGTTGGCGTATTCAATAGTGCTGTTGTGGTGAAATTTAAAAGAACCATTCAGTTACGGATTATTTACCCTTATTCACACAAATAGCGTTACACTATATAATATTGTTCTTAATGCAGCTTAGACCACTATTTTTGTAGATATCTATTGGAATTATTAAATAATTCATCGCCTGATCATGCCACGATCTTCTTTGGTGTGATTTGGAAATAATAATATTATGTCTCGTGAATTTTTTTTCCGAAACTAGAAAGATCCATATTTATAAACTTGTAGACAATATATTTCTTGTTAAAGATAAAAGTCGTATATCATTTTAAATACCTATTCTTCTTTGTCAAATATCAATGAATCTATATTATTTTCGTGTACTTTATTACAATACTCAGTAGAGAAATTCTCAGGATTCCAATAGTCGGGTTTTAATTTGAAATAAAACACATTCCTCGTTGCAATTGGCTTTGCTATTTACGTAAATAGAATAACGCATTTCACACATTGCTAGAATATTCTCTGGTTATTTAAGTGTTAAATTGTTGGACTAATTTTATATACCTAGTTGCAATTATTAATATTTTTTGAAACAAATTGACGATACAAATTTAAATATGGTTAAGGAATTTCATAAAATAGTTATTTTGATAGTAACGTTTATTAAATATTCAGTTTTACCACTGAATCTATCACAAAAGTGTACAATCATTATATGTATATTTGGCTTTTATTCAAATAATATAAGTAATAATATAATATATAAATAATATAATAATATATATTTTTTCCTTCAGAACATAGTACTATTACAACTGTATTGACTAAATAGCATTTTAGTTATGAAATAAGTCTGAGAATACGAGAAGAAAATATTATGTAGAAACGATTGAGATATTTCATACGTGCTACCATATCTGTATTTTACATGAACATAAGGTAGATAAGAACGCACAGACAATTTTCCAAAGCTTGATCCTTTATAATATGTTGAAAGGTGGTTTCATTATAATTTATAATAACAATGCTACGTTTTACAGCCACAAAAGATAAGACTCGTAGCTTTTGACTTCGACGTCTAGACATGTTAAAAGTCATTACTTTCATATCCATACTATTTATATATATATATATATATATATATTATTAATATTATAAATGCGAAAGTAACTCTGTCTGTCTGTCTGTTACTCAATCACACCTAAACTACTGAACCAATTTTCATGAAATTTGGTATGGAGATATTTTGATACCCGAGAAAGGACATTTGCTACTTTTTATCCCGGGAAAATGACGTAATCCCGGAAATCCCACGGGAACGGGAACTACTTATACGGGTTTTTCTTTCACTGCGCGGGCGAAGCCGCGGGCGGAAACCTAGTATTATAATATAACATGATACGATTATATGAACTGTAATTTTAAGATGCTAATCTGAATCACAATGGAACAGAATTCGTGTAATGTGTGGATATGTTTTAAGTCACGACGCAGATAAGTGCTTAGTCATATAATTTTGAACGCTATATGTGATCGTGTGTTTGTCTGTAGATGTCTTCTGGGACCTGGGTCTTTTTCAGAAGTCGCAGCCTTGCAGGGGCCTTATTATGACCTCTTATTTCCAGATAGTTTACGCCGTGAATTGAACTGACTGGAAAATACATATCATGAACCAGCTGGCAGCTATGGTTAATTATTATACAGTTTTGTCTTTTAAAAGGAATTCATGATTATGTTAAGTGAGCATGATAATCATGGTTTTGCCAGGAGAACTTTCAAATGAAAGATCATATTGACTATAAAAAAATCTTGACTCTGCAATGAAGATCATCTGCATCAATTTGGGAAAACATTCATTTGCTTGTCTCGCAAAAAAATCGTATCGGATTTGAAAGAAATTTCGTACAGCGTTCGATTACCGTCTGGAATATTGTATGAGAGAATGCAAACATCCAATCATGCTGTTTACTCTGACACAAAAATATATAAAAAAGTTTATCAAGCGTCCTACGTTCATTCGTTGAGGCCTTAATTTCAGGCCTATCTCAAAATGTCATTCACATTGTAACAAGCGGAGCGGCCTATCTCAAGCTGAATCTTTGCGGTACTTTAATCAAAGGCGGCTGAGGAATTACCCCGATTTGTTGCCGTCACGGTGACATGCGTACGAACTTTTTATTATTACCCGGTATTGGAGAAACAAAAACAATTCAACTTTGCCAAATTCAAAAACGATGTTCGGAAAGTTCGATTGATGTGATCGGGTTGCATTTTGTGGCTTAGAAGGTTTTGATATGTAATAAATGTATTGTATTTATTATAATTTTGAGTTATATTTAAAAGGTAGAAAATAAGGAAGAAAAATCTACATGTTAGCAGTACTGGTTCTCCAATTTTTTGTGCCACCATTAAGACATGTACCTAACATCTCAGTTTATTTAAAAGTCTGTAATTTCGATAGAAAACATCACTCCAAGTCGGTTACAAGTTGGAAAATATGTACAACATACAAATAATCTATTTATGAACGATGAATTCACCGAAACTAGTTTGACATAAAGAAGCACAAACAACTTGCGCAAATACCATTACGACGTGTCAATACTAAATGTTGCCAGCAATTTCAATTTCACCGCAACTTTTCCCCGACTTTCTTTCCCTGACATATTGCAGGTGATTCCTTAAATTTCTGCCCGTTTCCGACGAATGGGGTAAATTTAACAAATTGCCCAAGACGAAAACATTTTTTCAAACGCTTAACATTTCAACAAATGGGCTATTTCGTGTTTCTTATTTATGCCGGTGTTTAGCGAACATTGAATTGTAAAAGTTGTTTTTATGATTTTAATATTTTGTTTTGTATCCAGCTAATTGAAGTAACAAAAATAAGTGTTACGATTACGACTTGTTTATTTTGTTGATTGTTAATATTTGAAATAGAACTTGCGTCTATTTACTTTGAAAAGGCATAAGAAAAAAAACCTTAATTGTATACCATTACCATTCTCATCATCAGCCTAATTCTAGTGTATGTCTTTTATGAAAGTTGTCTTTTTCTCCAGGTGGTGGTTCGTAGAAGTCATATTATCATGCCGTTATTTTTTTTGGTTCTTGAACGTAGCAATAGGGCATAACATCACGATGTTTTCTACAGCGGTTTTAAGAGTGCTTCCAGGACAGTGTTCATTAATTGAAATTCCAATTATTCCTTTACATTCATGCATAATTAACAGGGCAATGTAAATATATCTTTGAGTATAAAAATCAACAGCGGACCCTCATACACGTTCAATTACGTTGGACCACTTGTTTGTGCAAGTAATCCGATTAATGTGCTGATTGCTTACGGTACGTGATGTCTATTAATTAAATTATTTCACAGGTACATCACTAATTGGACAGCCTTTGATTTTTGATAAAAAACATAAGCAGGAAAATATAAAACAAAAATTTAAATATTCTAACAAAAATGTACTCATTTATAAAGTACATTTACATGATTTAATTAAGACAGGAAAATTAGATTTTAAAGTTAACTATTCTGTTCCTCCACTTTCCTTATTAATATAAAGCCTTTTGGTGCCTAAACAACGAACTTGATAAGTCCCTTCTTCTTACTAAAATAAACAACAGTACACAAAAATTACATTAAGTTTTATAGAAATCCACACACAACTCTTAACTACGCGTTCCGAGCAATTTATACCCTGCTGTATACTAAATTTCGCTTCGTATTGTATACTTGTTTAATTTTGACGTCTTTTCCCAGTATTTGTTTCACACTTCTACGGCAAGTTTTTAAATAAATGAGAGTTATTTTTCATATAATTTTTAACCTGCGTTTCTTACACCTTAAAGTGTGCTCATGTTGCTATATAAATATTTTGAAAAATTAATTTTAACTATTATAATATTACCTACCTATAAATGTCGCATGAGTTGAACGACCATCTACAGAGGTACTTACTTTTGTCTTAAAAATAATAAAGTTAAAGACCTACATTCCTCCGAAAAACTTTCTCATTATACGCGGAAGGATTCACATCAATTCCAGTAATTAATAACCAATGAGACTTAATGTAAAACCGGAATCAAGCGGATAACACTCGAATCACGCAGGGCAAATTCAAGATGAATGGAGTAATTCGAGCCGGCTGCGATCGCTGACAGCTGACGAGCGGCTGACAGTGACACGGGGCCATGTGTCCCATGTGGGAGCGAAACTTTAATTTTTGGTAACTAGTTTTTTATGTGTTGTGGGGTGTTGAGCATAGTGGGTTATTTATTGTAATAAGTACGTTACTAAATATAACTATAATCACAGACTAATAATAATATACTACGTATACAACAGACGGTGCACTCCATACAAAAAAAGTTGCACTATGAATTTACGCAATTAAAGCGCCAGTGGGGAAATAACGTACTACGTGTTCGATTATATCTCTTAGTCTTTTGCTTTTAACACACTAGATGGCACGTTAAACACAGACTTGATGTTCTTTTTCTTCCAGAGCCACTAGATGGCACTAATGTAAATATATGTACACGTACCTTTTATTTTCAAGTCTTTGGCGTCAAGTGTCAACTGTCAACTGTCAACATAATATTTTGTAGAATTTTTAATTAGACAAAGCTGACTCACAGAGTACCTACATAGTACCTACATTATTATGACTGGTATTTAGTTCAGTTTATTTACGAGATTCTGTCAAAACCAAAACGAGAAGCCTTAGAATAATTACACACACTGTGTAATTATTCTAAGCGAGAAGCTTTGTTTGTTTTCGTTTTTAATTGTTGAAAAATAAGTGCTAAATATGATTGAATGACTGTGAGGTTATGTAGAATCTACAGGCAGAAAATAAGCTTTAGGTATATGGTAAACTGATATTTTCTCTGAACATAAATTTTTACAAACATGATTTTTAATGATTGGTTTATGGATTTGTAACCCAATATAAGATTGTTTTATTACAGACTTATTGCTTACGTTCGCAATAACAAATTTGTTCAAGAGAGGAGAAGAATTAATCCATCCCAAATGTAAATACGATTCTCCACAAAAACATTGTAGACACAAGAAAGGGATTTCTACATTTGCTACTAAGAAGGATATGGGATCATGAAGGATTTCATCTGTTTTAATACCAGTAAAATGGAATGAGCGCCGTGGCCGTGACTGTGTTTGGTACATAAAGAATGACAAACATTCAACTTAAAATTATTATGAGTGCATTACGGGCAAGGGCACAATAAGTTGTCCTTTGACTAAGATGTACGTTTAATTTTAAGGAACACTAAAATGGATGGCTAGAATAGGTATAATCGCATACATAGTATTTATTTCTAGTCTGTTGTATAAATAATCAAAGACTACAAAATATATAGTGAACTATGTCTTTAATATTAATTCTACAGTTTACAGTGTAGTGTGCAATCTATTGTATGTGTGCGTCTAGAATATATAGTCCTGTTGTTCTACAGTTTAAGCAGTTCAATACAAGCTTACAGTCGAGTCAAGTGTTTCATTAACCACCAACCATTGCATGGCAACCCTGCCAGTTTTGTAAATTGTAGTCTACCTAACCTGACTGTTGGTTTTGATTTGTATCACACAAAGAATACTATACCAAATTTCAAGAAATAAGAATTAAATATTTGATTAACTTTTACTAATATACAGGAGCTTATACATCAAACAAGACCAAAGCAGGGCTTTGGAGAAAGTGTGTATGGACAAAGACCACAATACATATGGTGCGGACAACTGCATGAAAAGCATGCAGTAAGGGACATTAAATAAATAAATAAATAAAACACATTTATTGTCAAGATCACAACACGAGATACATTTATAAACGAAGGAAAAACAAAAAGAAATAAAAAGAAAAATAATTAAATAAAAATAATCTTATTCCTAAGAACTGTAATGTGGCAGTGAGTGACCTGACAAATGGAGCCAACTCAGTATATGATGGCAAGGTGATTAATACCTCACCACCACTGATTTTCAGTGACCCCAAGTGACTATTGGAGTTTCAGTCTAGAATTGTATATAATGATAATTTAACATGAGTATATTATGTGAAAGATATATTTCTATTAATATGATAAATACTAATAAATAAATACATCAGTTAAAACATGATATACATATATATATACATATATATATTATGTATAGTTAGATATAATATCAGTATGTAATTATGTATATACTTAATGTAAATAAATAAAATTAAATTATGTATATGTTACCGGAAATGTATGAAATCAAGGAATTGTATACAAATCCTAGTGGTCTAAGATCCGAATATAAGTCGAAATGCAACGGCGTGATAATAGAATGAGACCAATTTTATAATAAATTAAGTGTATTAAAAATGGTTTGACTGGAAAAATCCTGGACAGGATATTTTTTATTAATTATAAAAAAAAAAATATTTTCATTTTTTATTAATTGCAGTTTCGAGATAATAAAACAAACGTTATTTGAAGACTTTTTAATGAATGGGTCTCAAACTAATAGGAAATGTGTACAATGCCGATGCCACTTAGGAAATGTATAAAATATTGTTTAATAAACTATTTAATGCATACATATCCTAGTAAATGTATAATCTTCCTTGGAATTATATATAATTCCAATATCGTATTAGGAAATGTATATAAAGTAAATGATTTCTGTAATAAAACACGTTGTTATTTTTTTTATTATAGCACTTATTGAGACAATCGGGTAACAGTCTTACCGTAAAATAATAATAATATTATGTTCATATTATCTTACTAATTAACATTTCTTAAATCAACTTATATTCAATCAAATCAAATTTTCATTTAAGTATTTAAGGGTGCTATTACCGATTTTTAACAAAAAACGCTATTTTACGGTACCATTTTAACTCAAAGCAATTACACGTGAGAACAAAGTAATATCTTAATTTAAAGATAATATATTCAGATCTACGATCATCTTATAAAAATTGTACGACGTCATACAAAATTGTCGCTGAAATACGATTTTCCCAGCACAATGATCGCATAAAATGCAAAAAAATGGGGTCTAAAACGGTACAATTTTAAGAAAATTAAAAGCCTAATCTATCTTCTTACCTATAAATTATTGAGGGATATACATATAGTCCTTTATAGATTCTGATAATTTTTTTGTATCTAAATCAAAATTTTATTTCAATTATTAGCTAAATTAAAAATACTTGTCGATTTCCTCATACATTTTGCTCTCGCGGGTCGTCAGACCGCGCTCAGAAGCGCTCTTGGAAGGACGGGTGTATCGCTCCTCGTCCCAAAAATAAAACGAATTAGAAGAAGATTACTGTGCGTGCACTATCGTTTTCGCGATTTGAAATATTTGATACTTTATAAGAGTAAACTGTTTATGTTTCATATTCCAATTATTTGTAATTTTAAATTATGTTTTAAAAATGACCTTGCCTGAGATGCTCTTTTTTATGGGTTGTTGAATAGATTGGTGGGGTGAAACAATTCAAGATGGCGTCGACGAAAATTTGACTTTTTTTTCGTGATGGGTGTTATTTTCAAAGTTTTTGGGGTAGCTATTAACGAATATGAGGTCAAAACTGAAATCCAAGATGGCGCTGACGAAAATTGTACATCTTTTCGTCATGGGTGTCATGTCATTTTAATGGTTTTTGGGGTAGCTATTAACCAATATGAGGTCAAAACTAAAATCCAAGATGGCGCCGACGAAAATTGTACATCTTTTCGTCATGCGTGTCATTTTCATGGTTTTTGGGGTAGCTATTAACCAACATGAGGTCAAAACTAAAATCCAAGATGGCGCCGACGAAAACTTTTACATATTTTCGTCATGGGTGTCATTTTCATGGTTTTTGGGGTAGCTATTAACGAATATGAGGTCAAAACTAAAATCCAAGATGGCGCTGACGAAAATTTGACTTTTTTCGTGATGGGTGTCATTTTCATGGTTTTTGGGGTAGCTATTAACGAATATGAGGTCAAAATTATAATCCAAGACGGCGCCGACGAAAATTGTACATCTTTTCGTCATGGGTGTCATTTTCATGGTTTTTGGGGTAGGTATTAACCAATGTGAGGTCAAAACTAAAATCCAAGATGGCGCCGACGAAAATTTTACATCTTTTCGACACGGGTGTCATTTTCATGGTTTTTGGGGTAGCTATTAACCAATATGAGGTCAAAACTAAAATCCTAGATGGCGCGGACGAAAATTTTACATATTTTCGTCATGGGTGTCATTTTCATGGTTTTTGGGGTA
>CAJQZN010026694.1:0-10660 GCA_907164685.1 Colias eurytheme
ACACACCACTACATATGCATAAATTTCTCCAAGCTAATTTACCTGTACCCGTTCACTCTTCGCTTGAAGACCCCCATATTGTACTCTTTGGGGAACACATACTCAGGAAGCATGTTCCAGTCCCTCGCGGTTTGGATGAAGAATGTCGATCCGAACCGCTTTGTCCGGGTACATGGAACATCCACCATATGGCGATGCCTAGAGTCTGTGCGCCTAGACGATCGATCGAAAGACAGTTAAAATAATAAGTTAATCGACTTTAAAGGCAGTTTAAGTAGGCACTAATGAATTATGTAATAAAACTTATTGGACCAATAAAGTAATTTAATTTCATTGAAATTCATTACAAAAAAGGAATATTTTAAACGATATTGCACCATTATTACTAGTATAACAACATAAACAATATATCACGTGAGAAACACAATTAGCATTATTATAGGTTGTTGTCCCACACTATGTAAATTATATATTTTTTATTGAATTTATTACCCCTTTTATTATTTTATTGGATACTAGATTTCCGCCCGCGGCTTCGCCCGCGTTTTCAAAGGAAAACCCGCATAGTTCCCGTTCCCGTGGGATTTCCGGGATAAAACCTATCCTATGTGTTAATCCAAGTTACCCTCTATATGTGTGCTAAATTTCATTGTAATCGGTTCAGTAGTTTTTACGTGAAAGAGTAACAAACATCCATACAAACTTTCGCCTTTATAATAGTACTAGCTAAAGAACCCGGCTTCGCCCGGGAGTTGATATGAGATGACGTGGTAGTCGAAATCCATACTAATATTATAAATGCGAAAGTAACTCTGTCTGTCTGTCTGTTACTCAATCACGCCTAAACTACTGAACCAATTGTCATGAAATTTGGTATGGAGTTATTTTGATACCCGAGAAAGGACATAGGCTACCTTTTATTGCGAAATATGTACCACGGGCGAAGCCGGGGCGGAGTTCTAGTGTAAATTATATATTTTTTATTGAATTTATTACCCCTTTTATTATTTTATTGGATATTATAATAACAGCCTCGTACACATTTTATGGGTCAGTTGTATTCATGTAGATTAATATTAATATATTTTTTTTCCTAGTTTTTGGTATGACTTAATTCAAAACTACTTGAACCAAATGATATATTTAGTTTTATAGCATTCAAATGTATAGGTACTTTATATTACTATTTAGAAAGGCTATAGGCTATAATATCATCACGCTAAGACCAACAGGGGCCTTAGACAATAGACATAATTATCTTTGTAATTTTGTTAATTACCTATCCTGCAAATGAAAAAGTATTATTCTTTTTATGATTTTATATGCTCTCAGTTTCATTTCTTTAAAAATCTATTTCTACCTTCTTTTTGTTTTTCAGATATTGTGTGTGAAATATTTGTCTCACAGACTTTGTTCTATGCTCTTATGAAAGAAAATTAAATGCACTACAACTTTATTATACGAACATCTCATAGAACGAGCGGTTTTTGCCAATATTTTGCTTCAAACGGGAGCAAAACTAAAAATTTCAATATTTCGGGAAAAATGAACCATCTTCGAATGGCCACAGTTTAGTCGTTATAAGGTTTAGAGAGCTGCGGTTAGGCTTAAATTGTTGCAAATTTAATAACCTTAATTTATGTACTGAATCATACTTGTCGGAAACGCATAGTTTATGACTTTTAGAGCAAAAAGTGAAAAAAGTCCAAAATTTTCGCAGTTTATCACGTGGTGCGCAGCGAGCACAACTTTTTCGAAGTTGCAATTTGGGATTTACATAACCCTAACTGATCCAAACAACGTACCAAAAATTCAAATCTACATCGTGCTTTGCGAATTTAATGTTAATTTCCACTGGCCTAAAAGTAACAATTAAAAAACGATAACGAAGTTAGAAAAGGAAAAATGTATGAGATTGACATTAGATAGACCACGTGATATAACGCGGCGTATGTCAATCCCATACATTTTTGCCTTTTCTAACTTCGTTATCGTTTTTTAATTGTTATTTTGTCTAAGGCCCCAGGAGCGGAGCCACGCGGGTATAACCGCGGGGCACAGTTAGTGCTTTATTAATAAGATTTTTTTAAAGAATAGATAAAATTCCATCACGAGACGGGACTCGAACTTCGTCTTTCATCTTGCTGGGAGCCTGACCCGTGACTACTAGCGGACGATTTTTAATATTCATTAACAAATACTGCGCGACATTTACCATTATATCTAGACAGATACACAGACAGTTTTTCGCATTTTGTCTAGAACCTAATAAATTATATACTTCAACCTCTATCTATTGAAAAACCTCATCCAAATCCGTTGTGTAGTTATAAACGTTTAAGCATACATAGAGACGGATAGCGACTTTGTTTTATAGTTTATACATGTTTATACTATGTAGAGAAGCAGGCAGGGATTTCTATTTCTGAAGATACAAGGTGATAATTAAAAATATAAAGGACAAACAATAATGACCATAGACGCAAATGGACACAGCTCATCTATAATTTTGCTTTTCCTTGTTAATCCGTAGCCGTGAAGAGCGGTTATTATAAATGTCATTGTAAATGCCTTAATCCAGGGTTAAATTGGATCGATAATTGGACAATTATGTTATAGTGTTATTAAATTTGACCATAGACAATCTGACATCACTATTTATTCACTAGTTACATAGTTTAAAACAATGTCGCTTCTCGCAGTCGCGGTACCGTCTGTATGTGTGCTTAGATCTTTAAAAATACGCAACCGATTTTGATGAGTTTTTTTTAATCGATAGGATGATTCAAGAGGAAGGTTATTTATTAGGTTTTAGTCAAAGCGTGCGAATCTCCTTGCGACGCGACCGCCTCCTTGGTGCAGTGGTTGACGCGTGACTGCGTGAGCGTAGAGCCGAGGGGTCCTGGGTTCGATTCCCGGTGGAGACGAAGAAAAAAAATGTTGTGTGGTTTTATGAAACCACGGTAAAAGTGAAACTGTTCGAACGGTTCCGAACACTGCTTTGTGTAGCGCATGTCGCGTGACGGTCGGCTGCCGAGTAGGTATACCTACTCGGCAGCCGCGATACACGCGACATGCGCTACACAGACCAAAAAGTTTGAGACGATGTAATAAAAGTTTCACTTTAAATATTTCTCGGTCTGGTAGGACACAGAAGGCTGATCACCTACTTGTCCCTAAAGAAAATCGATCAGTGAAACAGATGTATGCACTATGCATAATGCATCTGCGCCTTACCCCACTACGGGGACACGGGACTTTCTGCGGGTGAAAAGTTAGTATAATTCAATAAATTTTTTAACCTCGGTGTGAGAATATAATAATATATTCATAATTCCAAGGTTATAAAAGCTCAACAATAACAAAATTAAACGAAATATATTTTTGACAAGTTACTTAGAGCACGCGACTTCGTCAACGTTAACATTTTGCGAGAAGAAGGCGAGAAGCCTACTTATAATTTTGCCAAATTAAATAGCAAATTTGCATCCTAGGAGAAAAGTACAGGCAGAATCGGTCCAGCCGTTTTCGAGTTTAATCGGCACGAACTGCAGATGATCCACTGAAATTGTATATTTCTAGTGTACTACTTTATGTATCATTACGATTTATGTTTTATTTTTTTAACAAACAAAGAACCACTAACAGAACCATCAATTTGATTTGTGTATTTGTTTTTTATTTCACAATGTAAGAAAACATCGGGTACCTTAGAGCATTCTAGGTGTTATGAAAATCTGTGCAGTCGTTTGTTATGATTGTTAATGACCAATTAAATTAGAATTAATGACCGTGCAATACGCATTGTTTCCGTATAAATGCACTTCTATGTTGTTTGTATTTTTTTCTAGTATATCTATTTCCTTATAAATTTTAACTGGCATTATAAAAATAGCGGACATTCATGGGACATGCTGAGAATGTCACCTATAGGAAAACTAACGCAATGAACTTCTTCCGTCATAGCAGGACAACTGCAATATGACTAATTACACTAAGCGCCTTGGTTAAAATCTATTAGGTAATAGGTACTTAGGTAAAAACTCAGGTAATGTGTTGATGTGATGGACTTTGCAGATATAAACAGGAAAAAAAAACATAGACGACGACGATTTAGAAGATGACGATAGATTTGAAATGCGAACTCCAAATACAAATCTCCATAAATTATAGAGTAAAAACAAAAAAAAACTCGATGTGACCGGTTCTTTTTTTGTGAAATTGGAATCTCGGACAAATATGACACAATCGCGACCTCTGGCAAAACCACAGATAAATAATGACGTCACTGTTCACGTGTGAAGTGCTTTTAACAGATTATATAATGCGAAAAACCTTGTTGCATTTGTGAGGCATGTTATTAAAAATCTAATAATATACCATGTTATTGAGTTATTATCCATTGTAAATGACGCATCTGAGTGTATTGCCTACCTGGATTATAATAGCCTACTATTACTAACTAGCTGGGCGCCGCGGTTTTACCCGCAGTGCTCCGCTCCTTTTTCGGTCTTAGCGTGATGATATAAAAATAAATAAATAGATATATATAGCCTATAGCCTTCCCCGATAAATGGGCTTTCTAACACCGAAAGAATTTTTCTAATTGGACCAGTAGTTCCTGAGATTAGCGCGTTCAAACAAACAAACTTCAGCTTTATAATACTAAGTAGGTATAGATATATTGGTACCAGACTTTTGATGTGAAACATTCTATATATATATCATACTTATTTTATGTAACCAATGTGAGAAAATAAACTCTTTTTTTTATATTTATAGGCGCACGTAAAACCGATTTGTGAAAGAAGGAAAAATTCAATACAAAGTTTGATTCGCTGCAGATATCTTTACAAGCAAAATATTTCAAACATTTTTATTTGCATTTAATTTATTGTACATACAAGTTAATTATCACTAAATAGCATTAAACAAAGTGGCTGTTGCTGTCTGTTCGTCTACTATCTTTATAAGAGAGCTTTTTTATATGTAGTTAGAGTTTGTTAAGTTTTCTACAAAGCGGGAGAAGCCACGCGCGGAGACATGTAATATTATAAATGCGAAAGTTTGTGAGGATGTGTGTGTGTTTGTTACTCTTTCACGCAAATTCTACTGAACCGATTAATTTAGCATACATATAGAAGGAATGGATTAACACATAGGATAGATTTTATCCCGGAAATCCCACGGGAACGGGAACTATGCGGGTTTTCCTTTGAAAACGCGAGAGAAGCCGCGCGTGGAAATCTAGTTAGTGTTCGTTAAAAAGGCAATAAGTATAGGTAATTTTATAAAAATAAGGTTTGTAGAAGAAGGTTCTTCCCCTGTTCGTAGGATATTATGAATATAAACACTAAAATACTTGAAATCAATACAAAAAGAAGCCTTTAAGTTTTTTATTCTTCAACATAAGGAAATGTATTCAACACAAAGATAAGTAATTTTTATATTAAACATACTATGTGGTTCCGTAAACAATAATTGTAAAAAGAAGAATTATTTGCAAAAATAATGGTAAGTAATAAATTTCTGATTTTGATTTTGTTATGACTTTGGTGTAGTTTATGTTTATTTTACACAAATAAGGCGAAACTAATAGTTTTTCGTTCACAAATTGCATCACTTTTTTTGCTGCTTCGCTACGCAACAGATTTTGATGCGGTTTTGCAGAGTTCTCCCATTCAAATGACGAATGACGACGATGAATGAAACATCATTTTACTTAAATCTTAATTTGAAGTAACTAATTAGGATTTTTTCACAATATGACCGCGGCTAGAAAATCGAAATCAGTCCAGTAGTTCCTGACATTAGCGGGTGCAAACATACTCTTCATCTTTATACATATTATACCGTACTATATGTACTAAAATTTGAATCAACTTCTACATAATATAAAAAGTGACTAGGAAACAAGAACGGGACCCTACATATGAAAAAACGCAGACAAAAACCTGCCGGAGTTTCAAAGGTTATGGCCTTGTTGTTGACCGCGCGATATTTACAGACGATTGTCAGAAATTAAACATTTTGGTTTTATTAAACCTATATATTATTACTAGATTTCCGCCCGCAGCTTCACCTGTGCTAAATTATATACAGTAGCACCTCGTTAAGTCGAACCTCGATAAGTCGAAAACCTCCAAATCTCGAAAAAATGTCTTGTTCCCTTCCCTTCAAACCCGAAAACCTCTATTACTTGAAATTTTGTCCCTCTGTTAGTCGAAATAATCACCGAGTCCCTCCAAGCCATTTTGGTACATATTTTCACTCTATAACTCGAAAAATCAAATTTGACCTCTGTATCTCGAACATAGCAACGTTTTATTTTACAACCAGTACACTATTGTTTCTTAGAAAACATTTTAGGAGTATACGATGATTAATTTATGACTCACGAAACACGTGTTTGCGTTAAGTATCTGATGACGAAATTATCGATTCAGTAGCTCAGAAGACGTGAATAGTACATGCGCTCCATGGGTTTCCATCAAAGAGGCAAGAACCGTATTGAATACCTTACGAAATTTTATAGAGCAAACCAGTATCTTTGAAAAAGAAGAATTTTCTGCTCTTTATAGATTATAAAATGCTAGAGAATAACCAAATTATCTAAAGCAAAAAAAATACTGACTATTTTAATGCCATATTTTTTATTTTAAAATGATTTGAAATAATATTGATATAAATAAAAACATGTTTGTGACCTCTGCAAGTTGAATTTTAATTTATTTTACCTCTGTAACTCAAAATTGATAAGAATAAACCTCAAACTCTTTATGTCGAATCAAAATCCGCCTAAGTCGAAATCCTCCATAAGTTGAAAACTCTATAACTCGAATTTTTTGGCGTCTCCCTTGATATTCGACTTATAGAGGTGCTACTGTATCTACTAAAATATTTCTCTTGAACCACTCTATCAATTGAAAAAACCCCATAGAAAGCTGTTGCGTAATTTTCAAGATGCATACAGACACACAGACTGCGGATAACGACTTAGTTTTAGTTTTATACTAGGTTTTTTATTCGTACCTACTTGAAAAAAACTTAGCTTTCGTGTCAGAATTGAAATTTCTTTGGCATGATTTAAGTCGCCTTACTGATTACTCCATGACGTGACTAAAGAAGTTTCACTTCAAAAATCGTTATTCTGTTACAAAAGTTACAAGTTACAACACAGCCAAGTTTTGAGTACTTCTTATTTATTATCATGAAAACTAAATTAATAAGATTTTTTATTTAGTTAATTCGTGTGAGAAATAGGATCCCATGTGTCGTGGGAATTAGTTTTTTTCTATTTTATATAAAAAATATCTTTATTTCTACTCTCGTTACTGATAACTTCCTATCACTTAATTACTAGCTTTTTGCCCGCGGCTTCGCTCGCGTATTCAAAGAAATTTCCCATGAGAATGAGGTGTTTTAACTTTACACCTACCTATATTTGTAACTGCATTCTTGCAAATAAATGTAACTTGAATTTGAATTTAACGCAATAAAAAACTACCTAGTCTATATCACTCTCGAACCCATCTCTAGACACAAATTCATACAATCGTTCCGTTGCAACGTGACAGAAAGACAAACAAAAAATAAATGTTGTCATCATCACTACATAGTATAAAACAAAGTCGCTTTTTCTGTCCCTATGTCCCTACGTATGCTTAAATCTTTCAAACTACGCAACGGATTTTGATGCGTAGGTATGCGTATTTTGATTAGTAGGTTATGTAATGTTTTAGACAAAGCGGGCGAAGGCGCGGGCGGAAAGCTAGTTTATAATATTATTGATTTACTAGCTCTCCCGGCAAACATTGTTCTGCCACTTTTATCGAGTAAATAGATAGCTGTACTGATGTTCTAAGAAAAATCCTACGATTGAAAAAATATTATTAACGAAATAATATCGAAAATGTTAGTTTTCTTGTTTTTCAATCATCGCTCAATTTTGGCGCCAAGTAGGTACCTATATGCCTCAAAGTCGATTGTTCGTCATGGTTTTAACCATAGCTTTGTTACAAAAAATACATTACTAACTAATCATTCCTATTTCCTAGTGCTATAATATTACTCCTTTAAAATCTGGCTTTTTTGGTTTTATTATAATTACTTGCACAAGATTATTCCGAGAAAAGTCACTTAAAGAAGCTAGTAAACAACCGGTTATTTCGCACATCTGAAGTACATTTTATTATACTCTAGAATCAAATACAGGGTTTTCCCGGTTACTCAAAGGAAATAGTGCCAATGTTTTTACTCTTTTCTTGGGATTTTACATATTTCTTTGTTTTGGTAAAGAGTAGGTATCCTTTTTATCCTTATGATAAAGAGTTTGATTGTTGTCTTTAATTGAACGCGGAAATCTCAGGAACTACGCGTCTGATTTGAAAAATAATTTCACTGTTAGATATTCCATTTATCGAGGAAGGTACCTATAGGTATCGCCACGCTTAGACCAATAAAAGCGGAGCAATGCGGGTAAAACCGCAGGGAACAGCTAGTTAATATTATAAATGCGAAAAAGTGTTTGTTTGTAATTTGTATGTCTTTTACACCGGAAAGGAGCGATTTTATTGTACATAGTACCTTCTTGAAGTGAAACTTCTTTAGGCGCGTTGAGAGGAAAATTTCAAGTCGCATCATGGCTAAACCGTCACGTCATGGAGTAAAGCGACGATATTAATATCTTTGAATCTTGCCAAAGAAGTTTCACTTCTGCCACAAACCTAGTGAAATATAATCGCCTTTACGTATACCTACGCGGATAATTTTTGCATCAGATCGTGCCGTGTGTGAAAATTGTCCTGAGATATATTTATCAGTGCATTAAATTATATATTTTTGTGATCGTTATCGTCCGTACAATATATTATATGATAATCACTACATAATATATAAAACAAATTCGCTATCGCTGACCGCTGTCTGTCCGTCTCTATGTAGGTACCTATGCTTCAGCAACTCTGTAACTACGCTACGGATTTTGATGCAGTTTTTGTAAAAGATAAAGTGATTCTCAAGGAAGATTTCAGAATATAAATTATTAGGTTTTAAACAAAGCGAACGAAGTCACGGGAGGAGAGCATTAGATACTACTAGCGGTCCGCCCCGGCTTCGCCCGTGGTACATATTTCGCAATAAAAGGTAGCCTATGTTCTTTCTCAGGGTCTAAAGATTATCTATGCCAAATTTCATCAAAATCAGTCCAGTAGTTTATGCGTGAAAACCATACATACATACATACATACATACAAAGTACAAACCTTTCCTCTTTATAATATTAGTATAGATAAGTAGGAACCCTCTACATTACTACTCGCTATGAACTTAATTATTTAACTTCCAAAGTTAAGGGATTCGGAACTTTTTAAGAATTTCATTCTGATACATGTGCATAAAAAAAATATTTCAAAGATCACCTAGTACAGTGAAACCTGGTTAAGTGAGACATCAAGGGACCTGCAATGTCGTTTCACTTATAGAGGTATTCCACTTACCCAGTGTCTCAGATATACAGGTATAAATAAATATCTGTCTCATTTACAGAGGGGTGATAACGATTGTAGCTTTCGTTTTGACATTTTTCAAATAAACATCTGTATGATAGTAAAGCGAAACTAAAACGGAAGGTAATTGAAGCTCAAAATTAGTACTTACGTACTTGGAATTACGTGTGGAATTTGTGGGTTGAATAAGTATGAGTAAACAAACAATGTCATCTCAGTTACAGAGGTTTATGCTTATAAAATTTACCTGCTGTCTCAGTTATAGAGGTAACTATGATGATAAATCGAAAGAACAAATCCCAGATATAGAGGTTTATCTCGTCCCACTAACAGAGGTAATTCAGTGCCAAAGTGTTGGGACCTCAGCATGAGTTCCAGTTATGGAGGTTTCTCACTTATCCAGGTCCCACTTAACCAAGTTTCACTGTATTCGTAATTTACGAACCAAGGAGTTCTCATGACTTTAAAAAATATTTCAACCTGCATTTTCCTGTTGCGATGATTAATTTTAAAATAATTTACTTTTTTTGTGGCGGAAACAAAATTGAATTGCTATTGTTAAAATAATTGCTTCAACCATAAATTATATTAATCCATACTAATATTATAAATGCGAAAGTAACTCTGTCTGTCTGTCTGTTACTCAATCACGCCTTAACTACTGAACCAATTTGCATGAAATTTGGTATAGAGATATTTTGATACCCGAGAAAGGACATAGGATAGGTTTTATCCTGAAAATCCTACGGGAACAGGCTTTTCTTTGAAAACGCGGGCGAAGCCGCGGGCGGAAAGCTAGTATTCTATATGGTGAAACATAATAATTATTCTCTATTATACCCAAGTTTTTTACCTTCAGGTACCTAACACTTTTTTCAGTGTGTTTATTCCATGTTTATTTTTAAGTAGTACGGAAGTCCAATCATGTCGCAAAGCAGCGTAATTACGTTTCGAAACAAATTAAAAAACATTATATTGCATATTTCATACAGTTTTATAAATAATCCGATTAAACAAGACAATTTTAAAACGTTGTTTTTATAGGTATTTATACTTTAACAATTTTTAAAAAATTAACTCCACGCGAGTACTTATAAAAGGTTTTAGTTTTGATCAAAATACTTACGATTTCCATTTGATCCTGATCCAACACC
>CAJQZN010026700.1:0-12299 GCA_907164685.1 Colias eurytheme
ATTTATGAATAGTGAATATTGTGTACTATGTATGTTGTAAATGTAATTTAGGAAGACTCATCTTTCAACATTTACCGTATTAAGCAAAGTCTCTACTATGTACATGACCCATTCTGGAGACCTTAAGATGACTAAGCAAGTAATTATAAGTTCTAGAGTGGGGAACAGTTAAGAAAACACCGATTTAGAAATTAATTTTATTCAACACGGACTCTATTATATTGTGGAGACCTGATGACTAGGGTGGAGAACATCTCACCTACAGAGATATAAAAGATGGAGTACATTATTTGACGCAATTCTATAGAACGGCCTCTACCATGTCATGGTGTATCTACTATCTAATGGTAATGGTGACCAGGCAAATGTATTTAGCGTTCTCTGTATATCTCTTCATACCTAGTAGGAATATATGCATGCAACCTACACACACCGAAAAAAATAGGGGAACGGACAAGAAATCACGTTTTTTTCGACTTGTTATGTATTTTGTAGTTAGTTCGGGGTTAATTTTTTAAATCCTAATTTGAATGTTGGGTTGTAGAATAAAAACGCCTTCGTCACAATTCATATTTTATTATTCCTTCACTTGGTACATTCACTTGATAGTTTTCTTAAATCTTACATAAATCACAAGGCACGGCTATGGCACTTATAGACCGCACTGGTCGGCTGTTTATGATCAATTGGCTCGCTTATCGTCTCTTCAAAAAATGTAAGCGATCGACTGACAACTAACCAACTGGAGGGGAGGTTAAGTTGTAGATTATAAATTATAAGGCGGTAGATTATAAATACCAGAAAACCTTGTCGATGGAAATGTTCTATGTATGATTTTAAAATTTGTAACATGAATCTATTTCTTTTTTCCTCGGAGAGTCACTGCAAAGGAATTATTGTTATATAATTTATATTTTTATGAATCACTAGCTTTCCATCGGCGGCTCCGCCCGCGGTTTCAAAAAAATTGAAATTTCGGTGGAATTTCCGGGATAAAACCTATCCTATATTACTCGTGGATAATGTAGCTTTTGAATGGTGAAACAATTTTTAAAATCGGTCCAGTAGTTTATGAGCCTATTCATTACAATCAAACAAACAAAGTTTTCCTCTTTATAATATTAGTGTAGATGTAGAAGAAATCATCGGTTCACCCAGTTAAAAGTGCGGAGGTAACGGAACCAACAAAAAATTCAGTTGAATTGAGAATTTCGTCCTATAATGGCGTCGTCTAAAAATGTTGCTATACGTTTATGTCAGTTTTGACTTTCCTACGATTTTATACAATAACTAGCGGTCCGCCCCGGCTTCGCCCGTGGTACATATGAAAAATAGATGTTGGCCGATTCTCAGACTTACCCGATATGCTCAGAAAATTTCATGAGAATCGGTCCACCCGTTTCGGAGGAGTATGCAGACTAACATTGTGACACGAGAATTTTATATTATATAAGATATAAAATTAAATTATTTTATACAATATAAAAAAATTGCTGATTTTCGGCGGTATGGCGACCATTTGGAACTGTCTGAAAAGTATGGCATGGCGATTTTCGTACATGGCTACTGGACGATGATTACCTGTGCAAAAATTAGCCTGGTACAAATGGTTGAATTTTTTTTTAATCAACGCATTCACGTCGGTATTGTGGGCTGTAAATTACACTGGAAAAGTATGGCATGAAACTACCGCCTATTTCTTTTTTATGGGCTATCGGTAAATCCTAAAATTTTTGTGTTACAAATCGTTTGCCTTCCGTAATTTATCCGACGAGTTCGATTAATGCCCACGCGACTAGTCTGCCGGTACCACTGTTCTGACCATGATTTTTCTTTTTGTCATTGCGTACTAAGACCACTGTAGAACCGGCATCCTGTTACAAATGACCCAAAATTTTGTGTCTCCCGGCTTTGGATTGTTTTGGACCCTTAAAATATACGATAGAACAGCAATTAATCTTTTTTAAAAAATATTCAAGGCACAGGGAAAGTCTGGTTACTGTTTTATAGGTATGTGTTTTCTGATAATATTTTACTGTCAAAAATTATCAACACTGGATATTATTCAATGACGCCTTTCAAAAACAAAACTAATTTACAAACAGATTTTTATATCTTTACATACCTATTTTTAACTTTGATTTCATGAACTGCTCATGTAAATACCTATAACAATCTGGTTTAATTTAACAAAACATTCAATTCGGTGAACTTTAGCGTTATTTTGCAAAAAAAACCGCACGTACAGTCCCCCGTCCGAGTCGAACTGACACCGTCAAATTTCGTCGAAAATATGCAATAGAGGTGAGGTTTTATGTGGGTTTTATTATAAATTCGAGTTTTTTCTTGATAATTTAACGATAATAATGAAAATTGAAAAAACAATCAATACAAATTGTTACAAATATCATAACATATTTTTTGGTATAAATTTCATGTATAAATATGTAGCCGTTTTCCTAACAAAATGCGTTTTATGTTCAAAAAGGGGTTGATTTGTATGTATTTTTTTTTATGTTTAGGCCGTTCTAAACTGAAAAGTAAACAATACACTTTGTTAATTATATCCTTGAGTATCACATATATTTTTTTTAACACAATCGTACCAACAGTTTCCTCAACAAAATTCAATATGTATAAGGTGGTTTTCGGTTTTGACCATAGTAATCCCCTTAAATGACGGCAGACTCGGGAAAAGAATTTCAATAAATAATAACTTTCTAATTGTCATTTTTCTTTCTTCTTCCCTATTTTACTTTACTTTTCCTGAGACCGCGTACGTCCGTGTATATAGGGAAGCCTACTTGCATGCATTCATTTAATTCATTCATTCATTCGTCACTGATCTTATTACTCTCTCTTCAATAATATAATTTTCTTTAATTGACAATCTTTTGATAGAAAAACGATGTTTTAGAATATATCATAATTCCATATTAAACGCGAATTATTGCAAAAATTAATGTAACTGTTTCAAATTCGTGTAAATAAACATAGGTAATGCTCACAGATCATACGTATTAGGTATATTAAAGACTGATTCGACAATCGGATCGAAGTAATTAGGTATATAATTAAAGACTTATTTAAAACGAATAATTTTAGACTTTAGATATAAAATGACTTATTGTATTTTGGACATATTGTTTTCAACACAATTAAGTGACGCTCTAAAACATAGTCTGTCGACAATTGATATAAATTAAAATTTAATAGAATTCCTATGATCGCCTTGATCTTGTCTTGATCGTGATTTTTCTATATCTATATTTAGCTCAGTTGCCACAATCCGACCTGTTACTTCCTCTTCCTTCTGACTATAGAAAAATCCCATACTAGTTAAGATTTAAAGATAAGATTGAAGTGTATCATTGATAGAAAGTTATTTGATGTGTACTATAAAACATTATTTCATTGAGACCAAATAAAATTATATTTATGTTACCAATATAACTTCTAATTGTCTTTATTCCAAACGATATAGTTACAATGTCTCGAAATGGGTATTTATTTGTCCATAATTATCCTGCGAATGGTACAAATAAACTTTTGATATGAGTCGAGTAAGTACAATTATAAAACTAGAAACTTCTCTTTTATAAGTAGGTATGTGCCATTAAACAGGCAAGTGAATAATGTAGGATAAAAATATTTAAGTAAGCAATTCTTCCTTCAGAGTTATTTAATGTTAAGTATAATATATTAACTATGTAAATATCGTATAGATCGTATCATTAAAAATATTGTGACGTGATGTTGTAAGTATCGAAAAATATACCTAGTTTAGATAATGTTGTTTTGATGTACACATAATACTATAAATAAAAGTTTGTGATAATGGAAAACGCATTTTTATTGTCCTTTTATTTTATTAAGTTTTCAACACATATTGCAGAGAAAGAGGCTGCTTTTTTCAAATTAAGAGCGAGAGAATTCAAAATTAGGTTTTCCTATTATCTATTGCTGTCGCGCTATGCCTCAAGCCTCCCCTGTAGAGTGCGACAGGACAGCTCGGGCCGAAAATATGTACCTGGGAAAATAAAACGCAAATTTGACGTTCCGTAGTCCCCTGTTTCCTCCTCCAATACTGGACCGAAATAATTACTTTTTTCATAATTTAGTAGAGAAAAGTATTTGCTATGTTCCTACGTTTTGCTTTTTTATAATGTTCAAAAATTTGTTTTATGGAAGACGGAACATAACGGAAATCTGTCCTATTTCTTACGTTTTGAAAATTCATTCCATTTTTAATAATTAAGATATGACAAAAAGGAAAACGTAGGGACATGGTTAAAGATACCATAGTTTAATAGTAAAAAATATATTGCACTAGTGGCATAATCCAGGGAGGAAACGGGGGACTACGTTTGTATGGAAAAACGGCTCTTTTGTTTGCACTTAAAGTGATTTCCGTTCCAATTATTTGCGTAAAATCTAACTAAAGGCGAAACACCAAAACAATCACATAACCACTATCAGACGAGAATTGGGCAATTTTAGGGTTCCGAACCTCTAAAGGAAAAAACGGCACCCTTAAAGGAATACTTGCTTTAGGACGTCTGTCTGTCTATCTGTCAATTCCCTTTTTTCTCAGGAACGCGTGGAGGTATCGAGCTGAAATTTAATAAAGGATACTCAAGTCTAGAAATTTATTGTAATAAAAAAAACACATGACAGACCACACATAAATGAGTAAGAAAAAAATATTAAAAACGAATTGTACGATAATTTACAAAATGTAAAAATATATATACAGGGTGTCCCACTGTTGGTATACTAAGCTCAAAGGAGGTTATAGTTTTGCATACGCTGAGTACGTAAAAAATAATTAAAAAATTCCAGACGCATTTTTTTTTCAAATAGATGAATTCTTAAAACTCTATGTGTACACCCATAACAAGCGAGCCGCCCAACTTTGCCACCAGCACGTGAGCTATCGTTTAAGATTATGTTTTCATAGATAAAATGCTAATACATATTAGAGAAGCGGTATATGCCGGCTACGCGAAGCTAGAGAAGAAAACATGGATTTTCAGGAAAAATTTAGCAAAAAATTTTGGACGTTATTTTTTTTTAAAGTATTTTTTACGTGATCAGTGTATGCAAAACTACAAGTTCCTTCGCGCTTAGTATACCAATAGTGGGACACCCTGTATATATCAGATATTGTAAAATACAATAATTGATCTATCGGTGGTAAAGAATGCCGTACAAAAATATGTGACTAAAATTTACTCAGTCTATCTGTACTTTCGAATTCTCTCAATATTTTGCACTCAGTTGGACAGCTTAGAAGTGACGGCATAGTGCTGAATCTTATTATTTTATGCTTATATATCGTTCTAGATAGGTCACAAATGACCCATAACTTCAACATGGGCCTGTAGTCTATAATGTTTTTTTTATAATATTACGTATCTACATAACACCTTTGTAGAAAGCTAAATAAACAGAATTTAGTGTCATCATTTGTACAAGTTGAATTTTGGTTGGTACATTTGGTAAATTTTCAAAATAAGTTAAAATTACAAATATTTCTGAAACTAATAAGTTTCGGTTGGGTAATTATTACTTTTTTTACTCCAAATGAGCTATAATTTCACCACTTTAAAACTAACCTATATCAATTATTCACCCCGTATAAAATTCTCGTGTAGCAACACCGCTATAGTAAAACTCCTCCGGGAGGGCTTCACCGATTCTGATGAAATTTTATGAGCATATCGGGCGGATTGAGCGTAGAACATTTATTTTTCATTTCCCTTAATTATAAGAGTAAGGCTAAGAACACAAAATATAGGTATATGTATATATAGCTGATTTTATTATATAGGTAACTATAATTATTCTCGAACCTCTAAAACGAGTGTTACTAGAAACTTAGGAGACCAGCGATCGACTACTATGAGTTACGACTACTTTTTGCCCAGGGGACATCTCGTTCCCAATGGTAAGATGTGGGTAGGATACATTTTGGGGCATTTGAAACAATCAGATATTTATAATTCCGATTTATGGTGCTATGTTGTGTGATTTGTTTTCTGTTAATATAGGTTTCACCCGCATTACTCCGCTCCTGTTGGTCTTAGCGTTATGATATATAGCCTTATAGCCTTCCTCGATAAATGGGCTATCTAACACCGAAAGAATTTTTCAAATCGGACCAGTAGTTCCCGAGCTTAGCGCGTTCAAACAAACAAACTCTTCAGCTTTCTAATATTAGTATAGATGATATGTGGCTTATATTTATTTTGGGTGTTATGAGCTAATATTCAAAAATATTCAATGAGACGTTCTCGTAATGCCGTTATATTCCTTTTCGATCTGTAGGTATGACATATAAGATGGCATATCTAAGCATACCTATACTTATTGTATTTGTGAATGTGGGCTAGGGATTATAAATAAAAAACAAGTTTCATGATTTTTTCTTTATTAGTAAATAAAATGGTCTATGAATTACAGTAGAAGGTACATTGCATTGAATTCAAAACAAATATTCTAACATAAAACGGGCGTGACAAGTAAAATGCCAAGCCATAACTTATATCAGTAGATCTAATAATACAACATAATAAACAAGTTACTTTGTGCGGCGAAACAGATAACCCGCGTCAATAATAAACTGAATTCTAAAATGGGTCTATGTGGTTTGTTGCCTTTTGATTTTTTATTGCCGCGAGTTATACGAAGTTTATAAGTAATATAGCATTGTTTACAATTCAAGACAACATAGGACGATAAAACGCAGCGCTCCACGCGTAACTATTGCAGAGTTCAATATAATATAATCATATATAAATCAAATAATAAAATAGAATTCAAAGTTAATAATAAATATAATATTTAATCTAAATTGATAATTGTGATTCAAAAACACTTGCAACCCAAATATGTATTGATGTTAAATGTAAACAATTTTATCGACCACAACGTATCGGAAGTAATTTTGCAAGAAAAATAATAATCATATGGGATGATGAATACTGATTTGAAAATACTTCTAAAAGTGTTTTACGTATAATAGAAGTGTATAAAGTAAAAAAATCACAACGCCTTCGTGTCAAGCAATAAAATTTTATGCAAACTTGCGCATTTTTTCTTGCCATCGCCGATGTATTATAAAACTACAATATAGTTATTCTGTGATTTTTTTTATCTACAGGAATAAATATGATTCAATATAACTTGGTAACATAAAAAAAAAGAATGAAAGTTTTGATCAAGGAATGAAGAAAGACATTACTTATAGTATGAACTCCCAGATATAAAACATGAAAATATGTGAGACGACTTTTAAATATAAGATAAGTAAAAACATATAGAAAGGTTATAGTTGAAACGAAGAAAATTGTAGTTTTATATAATAGCTACCGATCTGTCACTTGTATAAAAAATTATGTCTAATGTGCGGTTAAATGCGAATATAAAGTCAAGAATTTCAACGCACAGATCGACTTAACATCCCTCCTAACATCCCATCCCTCAGACCCTTCAGTACAAAAATACATTCACTCTATCAACCAACACTCCGTTCAAACTTTATGATTCCTTCCTTTTCCTTTTATCATACACTTAAACTTGAGCCAATTATATCTTTTAAGGATATAATAAAATTATAAAAATATTATAATTAAAAAATATTATATACATGCACAGCTTATTATTTATATAATTCACAGAAATTAATTGACAAAATATATGTATGTCGAATATATTTGAGTGTATGAGTGAAGTTCAATATAGCATAGTTCCAAGAATCTTTTTATACTATCATATCTTAATAGTAATAGTGAAAATGCAAAATATGAACGAGTACAACACAAATTTTATAAAATTCACGTTGATGATAAAATTTCAAACGGTCCATATATTTTTTTCACATATGTATATAAAATTGTAATAGAAAATATATTTTCATAAAGTTTCAACGGAGCCTACGAAGACCAAAGCCCGTAAACCTCGCTTCAACACTTCAACACACCATAGAAAACACTAGAAATATTATAATGTCTCATCACCAGATTTCACCAGAAACCCGACAGCACTCTAGCCTGCCTAATGTGTTGATACACTCGAATCTAACTTTAACTAACTAATGTTTTCCCCCAGGATCCACATAATTTCTGATAATTATTGCATATTTTACTGTAAGGAACGTCTGCCATCACTTATAAAATTATAATAAAATGTTTTATTCTTATCCTTATAAATTTCAACGAACATACAAACATCATAGCCTTAATTTATATACGAATTTTTCACTGAACAAGTATTTAAGGGAATTTCTTAAAATAATATTCTATATAAAAAAATGATATGAGAAAGTAAAAAATATCATTGTGGGATCATAATTTCGTTTATTTACCTCGATTTCATAAGAGATATTCATAATTACCTGTATTTCTTATAAATTATTAGAAACTCTTATAAATGATAGTTCCATGGTAATAATTGTCTTCTCTTACAGATAGAAAAAGGAAAATCTAAAATAATAATAATTCTAAGCAATCCCCTTCTTCCCCATAGAATATAGATAAATAAAAATACTAAAAATTGAAGTGCTGTCAACAACGCGCGGTTCACTAAATTTATAAGGTTATTGTATCGAACTATTCACTGTTATGATTTAGCAATTATTATAAAAACATTCAAACTCAAAGTGTTTTGTTAACTGACTAAATTGCTTAAAAATAAGAGAGCGTATATTCCAATTCAAAGCAAGTTTTTAATATTAATGTTCAGGAAAAATTTAATTTATTTTGATAAAATCATAATCAATCGACCTAACAATGGGTTAAGCACAATTTTAAAATTACATCAAAGTTTCGATTATTTTTCATTCCATTAATATACCGAGTTCGATCGAAACATGTAAAAAGGGGTATAAATCTTAGGCAATTTCAAGCGAAAGCATTTAGGCATAATATACACTATAATTATTAAAAATATTACACAATTCAGAAAATATTTGCACATACAACTCTATATTCAAAAATATTTTTACCACTAATTTCTACATACATTGCAGTGTCCGATGGCTTATGATGTACGTTTGGGATTGTTTTTGAAACTGTACTACAAGTTTAGATAGAAAACTATGAAAATGCTATGAAAAATTAATATAGACTTCAGAAACTCAGATCATGAGAGTTAAACAGACAGCTCTCTTGACCTCTTCCAAACCATACTTAGAAATGGTAGAAAGGAATAATTTACATTTACAGAAAAGAGAAGGGATCCCAAAACATTATCCCAGTACAGAATGAATCATCGAACACTACAACTTATTTGGCATATCTAGCACACCGTTAAATTCCACTGGAATCTCGCTTTGTGACATGAATTAACACCGCTGAAGCCAACCGATCGTGTGTACCGCCCAGTTAAACCTGACAAAGATTTGTACCTACAGATACAACTACCCGCAACAATTAATACTTAAAAGCGATGAGCTTTTGGCATTCCGAAAGAGGACCAGAAGACAGACAGATTATAAATGCTAAATAAAACGATTCTCAGTATATGATGATCACGACGACCCTACGAAGCTCAGCGTGCCGTATCTTTGGAGCGTTGTCGGTTACAAATACAATGTAATGTAACAAAAAAAGGTATAAAAATGTTGAACGAACGATTCTATTGTCGATGTTGCGGTTGTAATAAAAATTTGAGAACAATTTAATACTTGTCTAATTAACCATGAAAAAATACATGTACATACTAATCAATTAAAAAAATATAAATAAAGCTCTATTTGAATGGTAATCTTAGCTTAACATTAATAATTTCTATTATACAAGGCGACATACATATTCAAGTGTTGTTGCAACACAAGAGATATGCGTACAAAATTGAACGACATTTATATTTGTTTTACATTGCATTGGGGCCACTTTCGCACAAAGCGCGTCGGCAGTCTGCCTAAAACGTTCATTTATACTTCTAAAACATTTTCCAAGCAAAAATCTCAAAAATTCAATATGTCAACTGCTTTTCATTTCTATATGTAAGCAACGTTACATTTCGTCAAATATTCATAATATAATTTGTTAGTAAATAAAAAATAAAAATCATGCATCTCTAACGTAAAGATATTACTGTTATGTTCTATCATTTCAAAAACTCTCAGTGGTATTACATTTTGCCGAGACATATTTTTGAAAATAAATAAATCATAACAAAATTCCATCTATTTTAAAAGCTGCCTAAAGGTTGCGTCAAAAATATACGTGCGCTTCACCGAGACGTAACTTTAACAATTTGAGTGTTTAAAGACAGATTGAATATATCAGATATTGAGTCTTTGGCCCCTAATCACCCACACTGTTTGTAGCGTTGCGCCTCCTGGAAAAGCAAAACAATAATTAAAGTAAGTACATATTTTAATTTTTGAAATAGAATAGAAATCAGTTTTTAATTGACAGTCCATTTCTTGAGGGAGGCAATATATTTATACCATCATGAACGACGTGGACGAAACCGCAGGTCAAGTAGTTTTCTATTATTAATATAAAAAAAAACGTTTGGTAACACCACTTGTGACTCAAGAACTCTGAACGAGTATTTTAACGAACCGAATGGTTTCAATGGTTTTTGGTTCCTTGGTTATTCACTTAGATTCATAAAATCCGTTTAAAATAAAAAAAAAAATATGCAAACTATGTCTACTACCGATGTACTTAGAAAATAGGAATAATAGTTTTCCCGAATAGTTAAAATCATGCTTTTGTACAAAAGCTAGCTTTCCACCCGCGGCATCGCCCGCGCAATCAAAGAAAAACCCGCATAGATCCCGAAGGATTTCTGGGATAAAACCTATCCTATGTCCCTTCTCGGGTATCAAAATATCTCTATACCAAATTTCATGCAATTTGGTTCAGTAGTTAAGGCGTGATTGAGTAACAGACAGACAGACAGAGTTACTTTCGCATTTATAATATTAAGTATGGATGTACATGTTTGCCAACCCACCTGTCCGCCGCCATTAGTGCTTGATGTGCCTCCCGTTGCGCCGATACTTGTACGATCTCCGCGACTGTCGCCGCCTGTTGCTCCGCTGCAATGGACACCAATACATTTATTGTTATATATAATCTATACTAATATTATACAGCTGAAGAGTTTGTTTGTTTGAACGCGCTAATCTCACGTACTATTGGTCCGATTAGAAATAATCTTTCGGTGTTATAGAGCCCCTTCATCGAGGAAGGCTATAGGCGTTATTATCACGCTAAGACCAACAGGAGCGGAGCCACGCGGGTGACCCCGCGGACCGCAGCTAGTGTTGTCATAAATATATTCATCATCATCATTCTTTGTCAGCCCGTTATGTTCCCACTGCTGAACCCGGGCCTCCTATGAGGTAACAGAGGCCGTATTACGACCCCTTATTCCCAGTCAGTTTACGCCGTGATTTGAACTGACTGGCAAATTCATAATTAACCATGGCTGGTTATTGCGATCATAACATGAATTTGCCAGTCATTTCAATTCACGGCGTAATCTGTCTGGAAATGAGAGGCATAATACATTATATATCTTAAACAAAAACATTCAGTCAACCATAAGGTAATCGAAATCCCAACAGATATTATAAAATTTATATTATCAAGCCAATGGTTGAAAAAATAACCAAATGATACATGCGTGAATGAGGCATAACAATTTTAGCGCATAAATGAAGTTCTGAAATTATCATGAATATGACATAAATGGAAAGATGAGTGAAAACTTACCTTTGGATTTTAACTAAAAGATATAAATTTAAAGTAATAACTTGGAGCAAAAAGTTTTATTCTGTTTTTAGATACGAAGGTTTTAATAAGGCTGGACAAAACAATCTTTCATTTGCTATGCAGGATTTATAAGACAAAAAGAAAGAATTTATCAGAAATATGAGACAAGATTTTTCAAAAATTATATTTTGTTCTTCCACTTTATGTATATCTTGTAGCAGATAAAAGATTGTTACAGAGGTATATTGTCGCCACATGTCGTCGGCAGTCGTCGAGTGGTAGCGACGGCTGAAGTAGCCTCTGCCGTTCACAACTTGCCGTTCGTCTGTAAGAACTGGCGCGGGTCGAACACAAGCGGCGCGGCGCGGGCGTGCCATTAGCGCACCTTTTCAACCTGTTTTGCACCACGTCCTTCTACATTTTGTACGAAAGAACTTTGGAAATAGCCAATAGCGCACCCGATGCGCGCCGCGCCGGTTGTGTCTGTCCCGCGCCAAAGGTGCAGATATCGCGGTCTCACCGGAGAGCGGCCTGGCGAGGCGGCGCTCGAGGCGCGCGAGG
>CAJQZN010026703.1:0-25680 GCA_907164685.1 Colias eurytheme
AATACCTATAAGTATTAAGTAATATACATATACATATGTATTAAATTAAGTTTAATAAATAAATAGTTCATTAAAATTTGTGTCTTGTTTGTGACAACCCTATCCGACATGTAATGCTTTGTATGAAATCATTACAAATCCCGTGGCAACTTGACCAGGTAGCCAGAGCCTAACAGTTTATTGTAAAGCTTCGGGCTGCAATATTTAAAAAGTCGAAGACTTAAAAAATAATAGCAACTTAGCTTAAGCAAGAATGCTAAGCATCTACCTATGAAAACTGATGTGCAAGGTCAAGATACCACATCAGTGTCAACTTGACCTGTATTACGTTTATTTGTAAATAATGTCAGATTCAATATATTTTAAAGAAATACCTAGTAAAAGTGAATGATGAAATCATTCATGACATGAACAAATCATAAAATGTTAATAAAAGTTTAATATAAATAAGTTAGCTAAGAAAAAGTAAAAAAATGTGGTCAAGTAGCCACATTTGACCGGTATATAATGTAATGTGTATTTATTGTTGTGTGTTCCATAAATAAATAAATAAATAAATAAATAAAATTTCCTGCAATATGTGATGTCACAAGGATAATTCATGTATCAGTAAATGTGTTATAGTAGAGCCATTTTAATAGGCAACATTTGACAGTTCAACAAAATTCAACAACGTAACCTAGTAACGACAACATAGAATAACATGATATTTCTTTCTGTTAGATCTGCACATTTGCTTAACTTATTTCAATAACGATTACATATTTATAATAATAATGACCGATACAAGTAATTTTAAGATTTCATTTTACTGATGAACCATTCTAAACATAATAAACAATTTCTGAATTGAAGAACTGACGTCGCTACAATTTTGTGTCAATAAACCTTTTTTTCTTTTTAAATACCAGAGATGTTACTCTAAAAATCGAGATCTGACATCTAGAATCGAATTCATTGATTACTTGTGAACAAAAATGATCATAAATTAATAAATTCGATTTACAAATGTTTCAAATCCGTATCGATTAATTCACTTTAATCGATGTTTTTAAGCAGGTTACCTCTCTTGGAAGATAAAATTGATAGATGTCAAATGTTGCCTTTTAAATTGGCTCGACTATAGGTTAGGTTAGTTATTTATGTTTTCGTTCATTGTCTAATTCCTTTATTTAAGGCACAATAACCTTCATTTTCCGGGAATCAGAGATAATGTTGCTTAAAGGGTACATGTTACGTTCCTACCTACAAGTTCAATGCATTCAGTATTTAATATTAGCTTAAAGAGTATCTGTAACCCGCTATTAACCTCCGCTTTGCTGCGGATATTGTATAGCCGATCATAACTGTGTCATCCCCTTCAGCGATAATGGAATTTCTCTTACGAATTCAATGGCAAATTGTGAGCAATAAATACAGTGGTATCTGATCAGCGAACAATCCCCATTGTGGTGGGCTGCCGGCGGCTGGTATGACAATGTGTGATGTAGCTGGTTCAAACTTACTATGCGAGAGTATACATACATATTTATTATACGTGTATGTTGTGTTATGACATGGCGTAGTGTACATAATATGTAATATGCTGCTTTATGATAATATGTAAGAGAATGTGTGGGTGTATGAAGATTATTTAAGGTTAAATTGTTTGATGAATAAGAAGGATCTAGTTGAATGCGAGTGCCAGTCTCTGTAGCCAGTATCTGATCTGAACTAAATTCTTATTCTTTCTGATGATAGTTTGGAACGCATTGCTTTATGTTTAGTTTCTTTTGCTTTGTTCTCTTTTATCCTTCTTTATTTTTGTGTCACACTGTCATCCATACTAATATTATAAATGCGAAAGTAACTCTGTCTGTCTGTCTGTTACTCAATCACGCCTAAACTACTGAACCAATTTTCATGAAATTTGGTATGAAGATATTTTGATACCCGAGAAAGGACATAGGCTACTTTTTATCCCGGGAAAATGATGCAATCCCGGAAACCCCACAGGAACGGGAACTATGCGGATTTTTATTTGACTGCGCGGGCGAAGCCGCGGGCGGAAACCTAGTGTTAAATAAATGCTTTCGTTCTTCTTTCCACGAATGTATATAGTAAATGCTATGTAATTCTTAGAAGTTTGATAGTCTCTCTAGGTCTCAAGAAAATTGTTGCCAAAAAAGGTAGGTATATAAATATTTCCTGTCAGTATGGGATTTCAATAATTAATTTTGTAATTTCTTCTTCGGCTTAATATTAAAGGTTATCAATACGAATGATTATACTTACCTACACAGAATGCGACTAGGCATTATATTTTATTAATACTAATAATTCAACCGATTAACGAAAGTGCTAACACAAATTGCAAGTGCAAAAGCGTTGTTCATAATGTTTTTATTGTTTCAAATAAATCCTTCGTTATCTTAAGCTGTAGACACATGGTGAAAGTTAGCTGCAAACCGCGCCTAGAGGCTACGACCTACGCGGATGGTGTTATTACGAGAATTGAGATTATTACGATTTTGCAAATATTATTAAGTTCAAGTGAATTAGGTATAGTTTGAGTCTTGCTTAGTGACAATTTAGATGGAGGGTATGATAATAAAGCATGATCAGATTTAATTTTACTTTTAAAGAAATTTAAAATTAATCCATTTCTTTATTAAAAATGGTGAGTAATGAACGAGCTAAATAATTTTTATTGTTCCCGTTTTAAGGAGTAAAATATTTATATTATTTAAATAAATATATTTTATAAAACGGGCTACTTTTCAAGTCTCGTTACGATATCGTTACAGTATCGTCACTCAACGTCTATATACTATACAGTGGACAAACAGACATGAACGATTTATTGCAAACTGATTGCTATCATTATGCCTTACTTGATTATGTTGTTCGAATACATTACACCTAAAGGACTTATTGATACTTAGTATGGATGAATGAATAATGAATAGATAGTCTTTGTAAAAAGAACGGTGGGTAAGAAATGGATTATTTTAAAGAAAAAAGCTTTGTTTAACAAAGTGGATATCTAAATTCAATTATCCAAGTACTATTCATAATTATATTCCTAAGGATTTTAAAGATGTGACCAGTGACTTACCTATGTAGTTTTCAAAATAATTTGTTATGCTGGCACGCTAAAACAACTGACTCGATAATGTTGAAATATTCGGAAAACATTAATTATGAACTATATCACAATTTACTATAGTTTTTAATTATTATGTACCTACCAGTAAACAAAGACGCGAACATTAACGAATCGATCATATTAATCATAGCACAAAAAGCTTACAAGGCTTAAAAAGATCCACTTTCCCTAACATATTTTACAAGTATGAACAACAAGTTTTATCCAAATATCTTACCACCGTCTCATCAAATCAAAGTAAAGAATTTTCCAAGAAACGGCAGTTCTACTAAAAGTACGTAAAGCTCTATAGAGCAAAGGTCTTTGTCAATTAAGGGTCAGTAAGTTTGTTATCGAAGGGTCCAAGCGAGGGGATTACCGCGCTCCATCGACGCGCAATTAAAACAAGTGCCTGCTAGTAAACAATGTTCTTATAACTTCTTATATTGTATTGATTCAATGATGTTGTTTTGTGTTGTGTTTTGTATAGCTTTTGGCGATTACTGACCGACACTATGGACAAATGTTCACAGTTAACTGTAATGTGATCAATTTAGTTGATATTAATAATAAATTATCACTTGACCACTTTTATTTCATCCAAAAAAAAAATGAAACAGGTAACTTCCAATCCTGAAACACTGTAGTTCTTCATTTAAACTATTTAAATTTATATTTATTACATAAGTTAAAATTTGAAATAATAATATTCAGAAAATTGTCCATTACCTATAGCACCAAAAGCACCCTATAGGCAGAATACCTAATGCCTAAATTATTTTCTCCAAAGTAATAATTAATTATTAAATTATTTTATTAATTCCACGAGGATATAGCCAGTCAATTACAAAAAAATCCTAAAGAAGCTCAGTCAATCATCGATGGAAGATAAATGAAATATAGAATTCCGCCATAACCGGAAGTGATCGAAAGCGCGCCTGGCATGAGAACCATTTCCGTCGTCTCTGGCATTCGTTCCCGTCACTATGGTACAAGCTGAAGTGGTATGTGGGTCTTAACATAGTAATCTTATCACGTCTAAAATGCGGTATCTTAAATTTCTTGTTTAAAAGAGCAGAAAGTTTTCTGTAATGTAAATTTGTCGCTTTCCGCCCTGGAATTCGCCCGTGTAGTCTAAAAAACCCATATTGTTCCCGTCCGCTTGAGTTTTCCAGGAACGGAATATAAAACTTATCCTATGTCTTTACTCAGGTTTCAAGCTATTTTTCTACCAAATAGTTATTCCAGTAAATGCTAAATAAGGCTTTTTGTTATTATCTGTATGTAAAAAGGAAACTTATTGTTATTACTTAAACAAACCCAAATCTTTATGCAGAATTGAATGATCGAGAAAAATCGATACAGCGCTTTTTATTGAAAGTAATCTACGAAAGAACTTCTGCAGTTCACCCTCATTAATTTTATATTTTTCATCTTAATTAAAAGCGTATCGAATCGAAAACAAAACCTTCCTCGGACACTAATTAACTCACTTGTATGCAATGAAATATGATTATTATGATATTAAAAAAATCTTGTAACTTTATATTACATGATATTAAAAAAAGAGCGTGTGTGCAGAGCACACGTGTCAGAAGTGAAACTTCTTTGACCAGATTTAAAGATACCAAAATCGTCGTCTTACTACTGTATTGACATGACGAGACCTTGAAATTTTAAAGAAGTTTCACTTCAAAAATAATTATTTCTTAAATCTCCAAACAACACGTGATACAAACTATTCCTACACGAAACACGACAAATCGCCAAAAATATTTTGCCTCTTCCAGACAATTTAGCGGAGACGAGACGAGGAAAACCCGGCCATTTGCTGTCACTGAGTAAATCGACTCAGGTGGAAACACGTTCCTGCACTTGTGATTTGGTAGCGTTATAGCGCGAGCGATTAGCGGAGAGCATAGCGATTTATTTATTACACTTTACTATGCTAGTATACATATTTCTAATATTACTTAAAACTAAAACTTATAGTTAGACTAGCACAGAGGGCGGCCTAATCACTAAAGAGTGATCTCCAGGCATGATTTAATAGGAAACAAGCGAAAAATGTGTGTAAATTATGAGACATTTTATAGTTGAGTTTTAACTGATATTAAGGATCCATTTATCATCTACGAAGGTAAACAATATGGTTTATTTACGTATTTTTTATAAAGGTAAATTGTATTTATTCGATAAACTATTGCAGCACATGAGTAGAAAGACGGCAGTGTGCAATTGTTTGAAGCTCATTTATTTACAATTAAATTATAATCTAAATAGGATTTTAAAAGAGCAACTATGGAGTTTCTTGCTGGTTCTTCTCCATAGATCTGCTTTCCGAATCGGTGGTAAATGTTAAAAATATGTAACGACGATTCGAAAGTGCTTCTAAAAGAAGTCTAATTGAATAAATAAATGTTTGAGTTTGAGAATCAAGCCTTAATAAAATACTATTGTAGCAAATAAATATTTCACAATTATTTCACTCTAAAATTTTGTAAATATGGAATCAATTCTTACATATTACTATATATTTTAATAGTTTGAATTTTATCTAACCAAAAGCAACAGTCAATAACAAATCTAACATCTACGCTCGTCACCAAAACCCAACCCTTAAGAAACCAAGCCATGTCCTTTGGACATTAAGTGATGGGGTGAGGTCACAGGGCCGGATTACGTGATGACGTATTACAATATAAATTATATAAATTACCCCCGCTTGTTGCTACGTGACTCACAAACAGACAATTGTCTTTATGTTTCGTGTTTTCGCTGGAGGTTTACGGGAGAAATATGTGTTGTTTTGGATTTGTGAAACTAGGCGTTCTTGTGATCTGATTTTTGTTCTAGTTGCTTTGCCAATGGTTTTTTTATCTTTGTATAGGTAAACCAGAATCTGATGGCAATTAGGGAAATCAAAATTTAGAGTGTGCAACCCTAGGGAAAATGGACTGAACGATCTTGATACTGCGTATTTTTTATTTTGTCATCAATATCATTAGTCACATTACACAAGTGGATAATACTGTATTTAATAATGAGATATCCACGTATTATTATCTAGGTACTTATTACATGTATAATATACATATTACTTTTCTAAAATACAAAATAATATTATGTATTTACACATACCTATATTTGAATATATGTATATAATTATGGCATGTGAAAATATGGATGTAATGATAATGCAGATCAAAACTTATTTACTAGGTATATTTAACGATTGTTTATAATTTTTTATAAAATAAAACAATAATAAAATAAAATCATGTTTATTTTCGTAAGTATTAACACATTATAAAATTGACTTGTACACCTTGGACTTGACAAATAGCCGAATCTGTTATAAGTTTTCATAAAATTATATTTTAATCAACAAACAATATTATAGTTACCTATTTATAACATTTTTAAATTAAAGTATCAAAACCGGGTAAGTCCAACTTAGCAATAAAATCTTTCACGCGCTTTAAAATTGAAAATTGTGATGTGTTTGACCCTTCTTCATCGAATATTTTTCTATACACATTGTAAACAATACCTCTTGCTTGTGATCGCAGCGGTTTTATGGACATTTTGAAGATTTTGAAGACAAAATCCTAAAAATTAATCATCAACACAAATAATTTGACAACCAATTTGATAGTTGTCAAATAAAGTTGCCACATGAAAATCTCGTATTTTTGAAATATAAATATGCCATCAGATTCTGGTAGACCTATAATACTACATGACTTCATAGATTTATATTGGTTTGAGTTATGCATTTGATTGCACCTTAATAAAATCAACGTAGAGCACGTGTCTAGCATATTTGAAAAAAGTCGATGCCTGTAAATTTATAACATATCTATCTGCCTAACAGAAACACACGTTTATTTAAAAAAATATGGCCGTAATATTTCAATCAGAAGAACTGCTATTGATTTAAATAACAGACCTTTGACTAGAATGACGGACAATTTTTTTTTTATTCTTTCAAATATTTCTTTCAATGTCTTAAACTATATAATAATATCGTAGATTAGTTGAATCTCACCATACCACTAAAATAATTCGAAAATACAGCAAATTCCAACCATTTATATCGGTCAATAAAATAAATACACAGTCCGTCCGTCTGTCCGTCTATCTTCAAAGACATATGGCGTGACACCGGGAATTCGCCGCGTGCTCTCAAGAAAGGTAATTACAAGCGTTTGTGATAGACAGATGGACCCTTTCCCTCGTTTATATATATGGTGCCGTAATTCGATCGTTATAGTTAATTGATATGCTGTTATAAGGTCTTTTTATTGTTTAGAATTATTAAAAGGGTACTAAAGATAGTTTTGATGTATAAAACTTGATCTGTGGATCTGAAAGCCTTCAATAACACTTTTAAATGTTCAAAGTCATTAATATGTAAGAAATACGTGGATAAGTGCAATTTTAACATTTATACCAATTTGTAGTAGAGCAACATTTCTTTCAATATATCAAGCTTTAATTTCTATTAAAATATTTTTCACACTTAGTTTTACAAATTCTACATCCATACTAATATTATAAATGCGAAAGTAACTCTGTCTGTCTGTCTGTTACTCAATCACGCCTAAACTACTGAACCAATTTTACACATACTTTACATAGGATACTTTTTATCCCGGGACAATGATGCAATCCCGGAAATCCCACGGGAACGGGAACTATGCGAGTTTTTCTTTGACTGCCGTGTGCGGGCGAAGCCGCGGGTGGAAACCTAGTAGGTACGTTATAATATTATACCTAAGCTACACATCTGTTATGTCTGTAAAAATCTGTTAAAATGACTAATAATGCAGAAATATTAATCAAAGAGTGTTTAAAAGGATACCACTAAGTTTATTTAAAATCATACACTATAACGAATCTATTTTAATTCGAATTAAACCAAAGTGCATCAGATAATCGTTCATTATCATTCACAGTACAATTGGCTATTTATTAATATAATGAATAGGCTCGCAAACGGATGCGAGGTTATATTTCGCAAATATTCGTGACGATACCAGCAAAAGATATTAATTCTAGCTCTTAACTTACAATAGTGACACGCCCTGTGCTATCTTATATCTGGGAAGCTTTCAAGGATTGAGAATTAAATAATCTATTATAACTTTATATTCATGCAAATGATTAAATACCAATAAATTATTAAATTATGATTCCTAAATAGGTTTTTTAAGCTATTGCATAGCTTCTATCGCAGGCCTTGAGCGCGGGGATCGAATCGAGAAATTCCGTAACGAAAAAACCTCACGCTCCCCACTCCGATGGACACGGAGGTGTGGCTTGAAGGCATGCTATGCTTTACCGCGGCAGTTCCCGAGTGCCACACGTCTTTTCGTCTTTAATCAAATTAAACAAGTATCTCAAATGAATGCTACACAACAGGACTATTCTCTACTGTCGTTGTCGTTCATTAGTCATTACGTTTAATTATAATATGTAAATTGTATTTTTTTTAAATACTATACCCAGAATAAGCTTATGTTAATTTCATTTTAGTTGTTTAGCGAACTTATTAATCCAAACGCATGATCAACTTTCTGTCCGTGGTTTGCTCTTATTAAACGACTGCGGCCCAATTTTTCAATCCTTGGTTAAAACTTATCCGTCGAATAAAGTATTACACGATAATATTAAATTGTCACCTAAAAACTGTTAAATCCGGACAATTAAAGTGCTCTTTGAAATGTTAGTTTCATACGTTATCCGAAGAATAAGTTTTAACCAACTATTGAAAAATCAGCCTTGCGTCAATAAGAAGTTATTTATTTGACGTAGATAATAATTTTTTTTAACCATTTTGTGCATCATTTGTTTTTAAAGTAATAGAGCAACAGAACTCCAAACTTTCACCTCAATTATAATATTGGTGATTTGAGGTTTAGGTACCTAATTATAATAATATCTTCAAGAGATTACAGGTTGCGTCTAATTACCGTAGGATTTCCCTAATTTAGCTCATATCACGGCACTACCCCGCGGGTGCCGCCTACACGCAGCCAGGCTATACGTCTCCTGTCTAGTTTACAACGTCATAAGGCTGTTTACAGACGGAGCTTAAAAAGAAAACGTTTGAAATAGAAGAATTAATAAAGAGATATAATATTGATATTTTTGCAAAAGACAGAATAATGGAGAGTCGAAAATTTTTAAATACTATAATCGATAGCTTATAAATACTATGATACAAAAATTACTATAAATAACTTTGAGTAAGTGTGTACAATTTGCTTTTTTTAGCATTAGATATTACATTTAAGATTTATCTTAATCCATGATTATCGTGTAAAATCACACAAGTAAATAAAAGAGTGCATGTGCCGAGCACACGTGTCAGAAGTGAAACTTCTTTGGCAAGATTCAAAAATACCAAAATTGTCGCCTTACTCCATGACGTGACGGTATTGCCACGACGCAAGCTTGAAGTTTTACTTTCAACGCGCCTAAAGAAGTTTCACTTCAGCAAATAAAAAAAATTAAATAATGCTACAACCGCCTCGTTATTAAGCGGCCTAAATGCCTTAAGCGAAGGCTCTTACGGATGCGGCGCAACCTAATAATTTCTTAATGTCATGCGCTTTGAGCGGAATTATTGTTTTGCACAACAATATTGTGCGATTGTTATCTGTACGTTAAACTATTTAACTGTTAAATATTCCAATGCTTAATACTTAAGTGGTTAGCACTAAATGGAATAGGGTTAGTTGGAAGGTTTTGTGTATGAAATGACGATGAAGTTAGAGGGTAAATTAATTTGAAACGCGTTGGGAAGATTTCTCGATAGATGGTAGAGCTTTCCTAAAGTTTGTTTTATTTATTTATCTACTGTAATAACTCTTTGATTTGCCGTAAATGTGAGCAAAGGCTCACATTTACGGCAAGATAGTTTAATTATGCTAAAGTGTTTCTAAATAAATAAACAGTGAAATATCTAGATTTTGAATGTCTTTATTGAAATAAATTGAAATTTTCTGCAATTGAAAAATACTGTTTTTCAACAGTGTTTGATTAAGCAATTTTATCACCTTCAATATAAATTAAATATCTCAGTAATTTTATAACTAAAACGTCTAGTTTTTTCTCCGACGTCGCGAGTGCACAATAAACATTCAAAGGACAGTCTATAAAAGAAAATGTCAACCGTGAGTCGGCCATAAACATCACAAGCAGGATTTACGAGCAGGTTGTAAGTGGCTAATGGGGACTGCCATTATTGTGGACAGAACTAATATCTTTCAATCAATTTGTCTTTTATACTACTTTTAGGGGGTTTGTAAACTAGCGTGCAAAACGCAGCGGTTGTAGGTTTGAAAGAAAACTGCTAAAGAATAATGAACAATTTAATATGGTGTTTTATTGGACGTTGCTTGTTTTAGCAACGCTAGTTTATTTCTTGTTGTAATGGACATGCTTAATCCAATCAATTCGGGAAAAATACAGATAAATAATAATAAAGAAAACGTAACTAGAAACATATTAAGAAATTCACATGATCATTATGTACGTTGTATTTATTTTTATGAGATCTATTTAATACACTGGAGCACATAATATATTAAATTACTCAATACAAAAACAGTTCTAAGAAGTTAATTGTGAATTAGTAAAACGAGCATGATAATATTATTCAGTGTTAGATATTTCTGGAAAACGCTCTAAAATTTTCATTCTTCACTCTTGTAACCCTGCCCTTACATAATAATTTGATTAACAAAATGTCAAACGTGAGTTCCGTATGTCTGTAACGATCTCTAATTATTCAAGTACTTGGTAAATGCAAGTTATTATATTGGAAAGTGGAAATCGTTTTGTCGCGTTGTTGACTATTCTGTAGTCTATAATCGTGGTAAATTCTTGGCTTGTGCCGTTATTAAAAGGAAAGGGCTTTGAAAGCTATGTTTCTGTCCCGGTTTTGCACGGATTTAGTGAAAACACAATTTTTTTGACACCATGCTCATTGGTCACTGTGAAGTCGGAAATTGGAATCTAACGTAAAATAAATTAATGAAACACGTTCCCATTTTACATTTCTCGATAAGTAATTTCCATTTTATTGTTTCTTTGTATTTTTTTTTTTCAGTTTTTTTTGCATATCTTAAATATAGAGATTTTAGGTACAATACCCGGATAGTACTTGAATCTTATTCTTATATATTAATATGTGATTACGATTTGACGTGGAATTGTATTTAGAGAAAGCGCAACAGCAATTTTCCAACGAACAATTAAAAACATCAAAACATTTATATCTTCTAACAAGTAATAAACCCAGTATCGTGATCGGTGATACTAAACATATAATTTAGTTTAAATATGATATTTAGTATTATTAAACGCGTTTAAGTATAACCATTGTTTCAACTTAGACACGGTTCGAGCTTCGTGCTTAGCGTAGGTTGGTACATTACTTGTCATTACATATCTTTATGATTATGATAAGTAATCAAATTGTATGTGTGTCTCAAGAATATATTATCTTGTAGTTTATAAGATTATATGAGAGTGAAATGAAAAGTAATTGTTAGAATTCACTTTTATTCGAGGTCGTTTTGTAAAAAAAATAATGTCTAAGATACCTGAAACTGTTAAATAAATGTTAATAATAAAATAGATTTTTCTTCATCTTAACTTTATTTATTGCCTCCTCTAGTTTCTTAAACTTACCTATTTGACAATAATGTGTTTTAATTATTAAATTAACTCTTATTAAGACCTATGCTCATGTTCTATTTATAAATCTTTTTTTTTGTCACTCCAAACTTTTAACAATAGACCGTAGGTACTCTAACTATCTAGGAAATTCATTAATACCTGCAACAATTACAATCAGGTCACGTCCAGGTTAATAAAATAGCAAAGAAAAGCTAAGGGCACTCAGTATTCCTCACCCACCCTCACGACCACAAAGGGCAAACACTCTGAATGACTAAAATAGAGAATGTATTGAGTCGCGAAATAAAATAAGGGTTGAAAGAATGTGTGGAAATCCTTGGGAGGTATATGGAGCTGTTTATACCATTTTTTCTTAGACTATTTCGGTTTTAATTTGTTTGGTTGATAGTTGATGAATTTAAGTACTTTTGTAGTGGATAAAGGCTTTTAATTTTGTTCATATTATGTTCCTTATAAATAAACTTTAACCACACGTCAGTTTCTGCTATCATAATAATTCAATTGTTTTGAATTTTTTCAAATGTTGCGTGCATTTAAAAGTTGGAAGTGTTGTCCTGATGGCAAAGCCTAAGGGCAAATTCGTGTCTTTATGGTTCCTATCTGTTAACGTATAACATGAAGAAACATTAGCTTATAGATACAGCGTTATTTTTCTTTTTAAATTAAAAAAATGTATTAATCGATAAAAACAATTTAATTAAATGGTATTAACAGCTCTATATCCCCACGGTATCAGACGCAAGGGTGACCACAGGTGGACCTCCGAGAACTTCGCAAATATTTGCTTTGCCGGTTTTCCCATAGATTTGTACGCTCCGAAATGCCACTAGCGATAAACGCATTTATTTAACGGACCGGATCAAGTATGCTTTGAACAAAAAAGGGTTTGCAAAATGTCGTCACGATAAGTCTTTGTGAAAGGAAAGTCTTATCTGAAACGGGGGCTTTATTGGCGCGCTCTTTTATTAATGCGCGGAATTCTTGATGGGTTCTGTATTTTAGATTGTTTAAATGATTTTGAAGTAGGGAAAACATTAAAAATTGTATTGTCACAGATACTTGTACATAGTGTATATGTTTGTGTCTGAAAGTTTAATTTATGTTCACCTACTTACGCAAAAATATAAGAAGCGAGCTTTAAATATAATTAACACACAAAAATTTAGTAAAAATACAGACCATTAGACACATTATACCTATAGGTACCTAAGCAAAATATTTTGGATAGTATAAAATTGCAAATTTTCTGCATGGAAAATCCATTTTTTGAGGTCAAAGATGAATAAGAAATTAACACAACACGTACGTTATAGGTACTTAAGTTCACTACAATTAAAATCTGGTATACTTCTAAAACAAAACACGCATACATAATTTGGCACCCAAAATGATTTCCTGTACGTGCAATTTGCACTTTTTGCCCAATAAAGTTAGTAATTCGATCGTATTCACCAATCGATTTCCTTATAACGTCTCAGAATTGGACAAAAAGTTCAATTGTACAATTATCACTGAGATAAAGCATTCGTAATGACCGTGGGAGACTTGTGTCGCGATGTTCAAGGCATGGGAGGTAGCGATTAGCGAGAGAGCGATTAATTTCGAGCGAGATTGTTTGTGATGTAAGCAATAAGTGTGTTATAATAAAAAGCACATTAGAAATATGAAAAATAATTTTGTATTTATTAGTGCTTTTATAAATTAAATGACATTGAATGATAGAATTCAGTGATGAAACTTTTATATCATGTAATTTTCTTATCTTTAGTAAGTTATTAACCAAGAGAGCCTGATAGTGATTTTTTAACATCGTCCAGTAGAATCACGTACCAACAAGTAGATCAAGAGAAAAGATTCACTTGGCACAATAAAAATAAATTAAACTGAATATAAATAGGGATTAAATACATAATTTCCCATAAAATCCATAACCTACATTAAAAATTAAAAACCAATTACTGCTTATAGACTTAAACTTAGGTACTTATCTATACTAATATTATAAAGAGGAAAGGTTTGTATGTATGTATGTATGTATGGTTTTCACGCATAAACTACTGGACCGATTTTGATGAAATTTGGCACAGATAATCTTTAGACCCTGAGAAAGAACATAGGCTACCTTTTATTGCGAAATATGTACCACGGGCGAAGCCGGGGCGGACCGCTAGTATCTTATAACTTAAGCCCCTTACCACGTATCATAATGTCTTGTAATCGGCGAACCAGCTTCGTGTCAAATCTTGGTTATATCTTAAATTATGTGTGGTTATATTAAGTTTATGATTACCGTTATAGATGGAGGCCAAACGAAATTCACACACCCAATTTATCTATTACTAATTTGTCACAAGTCACAACCGTGCCGTATAAGGACGCAATCCGATTAGTGATGGTCCATCGAATACATCGACTAATCGATGTTTTCGTTGCCTTGAAAACTTACGCAACTTTTTGTGACTTTAAAAGTGAATTGGGCAATTATGTTATTATCATTACCTAGTAATGCACAATACTCATAATACGTGATTCGTTTTGTTCCGTGTGTGTTTAAGCAAAAAATTAAACTTCATTTAAAGTTTGATTTAAAGATCAAATTACTTTAGATGTGGAAAATCGATATATTATTAAATCATTTATATCAATTACGTACCTTAAGATCACAAATTAATATTGAATAAATCATCAACAAAATATAGTACAAGTTTTTTACTCTATCGCATATTTACTGTATGTTTTCAATATAAAAAAATTTAACTGCCTTCGATTGTTAGACTATCTAACCTCAATAATACTCAAATCTTTCAAATACATCATCAATTTCAACACCAACAAGACACAATTACCATGATGTATACAGGTTAAATCTCGATGAATTTACATTGTAATAAATATCGATAAATTGCCTCCCTCACTCAAGAACCGGTAATGCGACATCGGCCAACATTAATAGTGCAAGTAAATATATTATACGCTTCATTTATAACTATTCTAAGTGAATTATTTAATCTTTTACGTAATAGGATTTGAGATATCGTTTTTTATATCGGTGTATTGAATAAGGATGTTTATATGCGTGGCTTAAGATAAATAATTTAAAAAATCTTTACGATATTAATTTATCTCAGTTGAGAATCGTAACTTTTCAATATTTATACATTTTCAATAAGAATTTTAATATGTTATTAAGCACGCATTTCCTATAAGTGAAAACTTCTTTTTACATAAGTACGAATATAGTCGAAAATATTTTAAAAGAGTGTTATGAAAATTTGTTGACGCTCTAGTTGATCTACTATATCAATGCTATAGGTAGGTACAACAAATTTACAATTAAAAAAGCATGTCTTTAGTTCAATACTATCATCTCGAATTGAACACTTCCGCAAAATAAAATAATAATTGCATTCTTAACCATATATCAACATTTTTATTTTTTTATTACAATATATCAACTAGATAATTTTCGTATTGAAATATATTCCAACATAAACTCTATCTAGGAGTCATTAATTATCATTTACGTTAGAACTGTATATAATTAATGGTACAAAAATGTCATTGCCGCTTGACTCTGGCTTGATGTTGGGTGTAAGGTTATTACAAAACCTATATTAGTCACTATTTCACATTGAGAGTATAATTCGCATATGTAGGCGTTTGGTGCTAAAATTTTATGCCAAAATTCATTATGCTATTGCAATACAAAGTTGCATTTTGCTTAATTATACTGGCAATTAAACAATTACTGATTTAATGAAGGTATTCAACGATTGGCGACAAAAAGTATGATTGGGATCGCTTTAAATTTATTTGGTTGTGAAATTTAAATTGAATTGTGATTTCGTGTGTCGTTGAACAGAATTTAAAGTAATTGTATTATATTTAGAGATAAATTATTTGTACTAGTCGATTATATTATATTTTATCTTTTTAGAGACAATGAAAACGATAGATGAAAATCATTTCTAGATCCGAAAAATAAGTTTTGTGAGCTTTCGTGTCAGTTAATCTTGTTTCATTATAATTAGCAAACAAATCTTGTTATTGAATATTTAATTTAAGTAGGTAGTTGAAGTATCTCAAGAAGAAAGATTCATTCCAAATATTGTGTATGACTATCCAACAAAAAACAGCAGCCTTAGATAATCCATATAGCTACAATAAATGTCACCAAGTAATTAATAGCATACATTAAACCAATAACCCGTTTACTAATTGGCATGATTAAAACTGCATACAATATTTATGAGGCAGTAAATAGTTGACGCACAAAGTGACATAAAGTTACAGCTTATCTTTATAAGTATGTTAATCCATGACGTAGAAGTTACGCATTTACTACCGTTAGCTTGACCATAAATAATATTCAAATCTCTTACATTTATATGTATTTACCCATTATGAAAATAGTGTCTGGATGTGAAATTGAAAGTGAGGTCAATGACATGGTGACGTCATTTGTTGTTTATGGTCATAACCTAATATTTATCTTGTCTCTGTCCTGATTTCCTTAAAAGGGTATAAGGTCTAGATTTTATTAGCTTAATGTTTTGTCACTTGTCACTTCAGGATACCTACTTGACGAATGATAGAATTTATGGTTGACTAATTAAGATCCAAAGACCAAACTTCGCAAATATTTAATAAACACCGACTCAATTCAAATTCAAATTTGTACATTATGTATAACGATGATGATAATTCTTTCTTCTCCCACTGATTTTTATTTCAAGCTATTTTCCCCAAACGTTTTACCACAGATTACTAAATATTTACTCCCACTAAAGAGCTCATCTTTCAAGGTCCCATTTTATCAAACATTAATTGAATTAAAGAATCTAACAACAAAAACTCAGACGTATTTTTTACCCATCTCGATTTGTGCACGCAATTCCAAAAGCAATGAAGCATAATTATATTTGGGTAACATAAGTCATGTTCAAAACATGGCGACGTGACGGTTTTTTTGGCGGCAAAGTTCATGGTTCTAAAGCTGCGTGTACATTGGATGACCGGGTGACGCAATCACTTTCGATCTTATCTGTACCATTAGTATGAAGCATTGATTTATTTTAATAAACGCAATTATTGATGGCTTCTTATATTGGCGTAACCTTTGGTTGTTTTGATTAATTGTATACATTTGGCAGTAGTTGATGTAGATCGATATTATCGCGATATAAAAAAAATCTGGTGGGAAATCTTATGTGAGAAGCACACAGGAGTAACTAGTAATCATAAATTAGTTTTATTTTCATTATTAAGTTCTTATTCGGTTACGTTAGCTTACGTTCAACGCAGAAAATATAGTAGACCAGGCCCCAGTCATAAAAAAGCTCACACCAATTTTATATTTATTTTGTAATACATATTATATAGATTGAACTTTACCAGATGACCTAATTCCTATATTATGATCTGATATTCTTCTCTATCTCTAATAATCAAAGATATAATCTCCATAAAATTTGTTAACATTACAGACAGTTCTTTAAAACTGAGTTCAAAGTATATGTCCATTAACCCAGTATATGTTAATACTGTCCCGCGGCGTCGCTTGATTGAGACAATTTCATGATTGCCCTCGGTCGTTGATTACATACATTTTTATCAACATTACTGTTAGGTGAACTTTGCGTGATATGCGACATTATTATAAAACGAAATTTAATGGCATTGTCGTTTGGAGGTGAAGTATGCGTTTCCGCTGATATTGTAGAAATATTTTTTATTATATCTCTACCAATCATTATATAAAACTCAAAAATTTAATTTACGCAAGGATTTTTTTAGATTATCACTCTCAATTCTTAACATCCTATTGTCTATTGTGAGCTTCATATTTCTGACCAACGCACACTTTGTCATCTTGGTGGATAACGAAATTTCCACAAACAAGAGCAACGATCAAACATCTTCACACCCGAATATACAATTTGCATGATTATAATAATACTGTTTAATTTTCCCTTCACCAATTTCAACAAACAGATAACCAGAACACATCATTATTGCTATCCGGTGACCTCAACACATACTCAAAAAGTAATTTATTAGTTCGAAAATAAATAGAAACAAACACAAGTGAGATAGCGATCGGTTCCCACAGATTTGCATCTCGCTGACTCAGCTTGTGTCGAAATGATTTGATCGTCAAACGCCCACGTGGCTATAGCGTCGCGATGTCGTGGTATATATTATCGGCTATTTGAACTGGTGGCTCTATTGTTTAGTAATAGTTTTATACTATGTATTCTCAATTATACCAATGGTTGTTTGGAAAGAATCGTGCGTAGAAGAAAGCTCTAAGGTCTAAGCTTGTTGCATTTAGTTTTAAGCTATCTAACTACCTATATGGTATCTGTTAGTATTTTTTTCTTTTTTATAAGTGCACTGAATTATGAATAAATAAGTTCGAGAGACAATGAGCGTGGAATATAAATTGAAGTTTTGATATATATCTAGCCCACTAAAGATTATCATGTGCTCTTATACGATAGGAACTAAAATAATAGACAGATGGTACTTACGACGGTGTATGAATATTTACTTGGTTATAGAATTTCAATATTTCCATTAAATATATTGTTAAAAGTAGATGATGTTAATATTTCCAAATAGGTAGATACCATAAAAAAATCAATGCTCTAAATATTCAGGTTTAGTTTTTAAGCCTTCCTTGTTTTATACTTGATATAGTTAAATATCCGTTGCTCATCATTTTACGTATATTTTTCTATTATTCTTATTTATCTACTGCCGTCTCCCACCTAAAGCGTCTCCCATCTAAAGCGTCTCCCATTAAACAGTTGAAACAAGCTTATGGCAAGCATAAATACATTCACCAAACAATTAAGTCGGAATCGATCAGTGCAGATATGATAGCGCTCATTAAAAGCAAATAAACCGAAACAATGTGGGAGTGACAATATTAACAGCTTCCTCAGAGAAGTGATATTTCACAAACGTGAATATTACATTATCAGCTTGATTAAATCTAACTTGAAGTTGACTAATATTGTGACATTTGACGCGTGAAAAGGTCACCTGTCCCTTGGTTAGGTTTAAGTGGTCCTTGGACGGTGAGATTTGTGGGAAATAATATGATATAGTTATTAAAAACAAAATGAACCATTTCTTCAGCGAGAAATTCTGAGATGCATCTAGGTATCTATACTAATATTATAAGACTGAAGAGTTTTTTTTGTTAGTTTGATCGCGCTAACCTCAGGAATGGTCCGAGTTGAAAAATCCATTTGATGTTAGATAGATATTCATAATATTATGCTTGAAATGTATAATTGTGTGATATGATAGTTTTGCACTAAATTATTATTATTTATAACAAATTACTCATAAATCATTAAAACGTATTAACTCAATTACGAGCTAAATAATAAAAGCTCAGTAAAAGCTACTTGTAGATGCTTTTAGTCGCGATTACGCTAACGTATTTTATCAACGAATATATTATTATCATTGTTTATATTAAAAACAAAAGAACTTAAAACTATCTCAACATCTTTTTCAATTAAGTCTTAATTTAAAAGAACCCTAAAATTTAAGTGCGTATCAATCTCCCAAAAAAATAAATTTACTGAAACAGTCCAGAATATTCGGCCTCAATCCGTCACAATAGAATTTATACGTCATAAAGTTTTATTCTTAGTATAAATAGTGCTCGTAAAATATCTATCGTAAGCGACCGCAATCTGAACAATCACGACAGTAGTGTTATTTTTGTAACACGTAATACTGGATAATATTTATTGAAATATTCTTTTATAAAGCCCCAATTGTAGATGAAGCTAAGCTAGTCAAGCAGTTTTTCCTTATCAGTTTTTATGTGTAGAAACGATAAAAGACAGGTTATTTATATGTATATTATTATGAACCTAGTCTAAAAGTATATAATCTTTAAGCTTGTATTAAACTGTTAGGATAATCAAGGTAGTTCTGGAATTTTAAAACTAAGAAAAATAGCATAAAAAATATTCACTATCCACCTACATATCTGCATTTTTTTATTAATTAAGCACCTAAAATCTTTATATCATGTTAGTTCACTCGTTTTACTATTTCCCCACTATAAAAAAAAGGTACCCCTACATTATTTATAAACAATTACAGCAAAAGGAGAGCATACCTATCTTATAAATCTCACAGCAAGCAGTGGTTAACAAGCATATCTATCAAACCATTATTTTATTGCCGTTAAGTACCTTGTAGAATTGTTTCATTATTACCGACCTTTTTGAATATTACCAAGGCTGCATAAAGACGTCTTCACGGTGCATGTGTAACCTTACATTTGAATGACCTAGGTTTATTTTACTTAATAATAGGTAATAAAAAACGTGCTCGCATCAAAATGTATTGTTAATGTCTCATTTTGCATAAATAAATAAAAAAAATAACGAAGCATGCATAAATTGCATAATTACCTACTTTAAATGTATACGGAGTATTTTATTTTACCGTATAGATTTAAATGATATAATACCAGAAAAATATATCAACTCGATATAAACGATCTGTCACAAAATCTGGGTCATCTAAAATAATCTCAACCCAAGGTGCGATGATCATTATGAAACAGACCTAACTCTAAAAACAATAGACTTTTGTGACATAAACTTACGCAACAACTTTGATCGATGGAGTCCGCTTTAGAACATTTTTCGATTGCAATGTATCCTCGCACTTTCATCGCTCATTTACTTAAATGTATGCATTCCATTCTGACCTTTAATAACTTAGATACAGAGGAGATCATCCCATGAAGTATTATGTACAATTAATACCGATATACGGCATTATTGCTAAACTATGATTCACTGCGTTCATTGTCTCGCGGCGTTTGGTTAATTTTTTTCGAAAGCAATGTTTGTACTTTATTTTACTGTTCGAATGTTGATGCTAAATCGTTCTAATGTGGAAAATAAACATGGAAAGGTGTAACTGAATCATAACGCATTGTTTGATAAAGAATCTAAACATTGGACGATGAAAGAAGATTTGTTTTATTAAGGCTCCGTTTTGTATCATTTTCGTGAAGATCAACTAAAACTAATATGTTTTAAATTGATATTTTTAGTGTTTTATGACATTCAGATGCTTTTTGTAAATGTAATGTAATGTATGTTTGAACTTTATTTAAAAAGACGACAGACTACTCACTGTATGATCATAAGCCACTTATAGTATTGAAGCTATAAGCGATATTAATACATAATATGTACATAATATAATCTACCATGATGACCAAGTATGGGTTGGTAGATGTCACGCGTCTATAGCTTGTTTTGGTTCGATGACATTTTATTAAACTGTTTTCCTGCATCGATTAAAACATTGATACAAGATTTGTTGAATTATTTCCATTTATGTTAAATTGATAGAATTAATTCATTGCAATTTTGCTCGTCTAGACAAATTTTATAAGTCGATGGTCTTTAGAACTGAACCACCAATGTCATTTTTAAACAATTTAAAATTTTAGCAATGCAACATTTTTACAAAACATTTCTAAATTGCCGAATTTTCTGTATTTTCGCAACTACAAAATGTTTACAATATATTTCTAAATTGCCGAATTTTCTGTAATGAGCCAAAAATAAAATGCGTTCTATTAAACTTATAATTTCCTATTAGGTCCACAATTATTTGTGCTGGTGACCTCAATAAACACGAGCAATAAATCATAAATGACCACAAACGTGCCCATACAGATAAAAGGTGGACAAAATTATCTCCGCAGTGTACACGAGCGTTTATGTGGAAGCTTTTCAAACATTTAAAGTCAATTATGTTAACTAAATGTATGAGATAACTTACCATATTTAAAAAAAGGTGTACGATTGTATTGTGCTATAAATTGGTATCCGAAACAGTATTTTATATGTTACAGACCGCTGTACAAAAATAATGAAGGACATCAATTTCAACGATATTTTATATTTATTACCGTTCCTCAAATGTACGTTTGGCAAGTTCGTATTAAACATATTTTATTTAGCGTATGTTTCTTGTATTTATTATATTGTAAATAGAGCTTTCATTCATTCCTAAAGCGCGCTTTTCCTAATAAAGTGCATTCGACGATTTTCGAGGCGATGAAACGCAGCGTTTCTACCGCCCATCTACATTCCCATACACCTAATGCGCCATCCAATGTCACTGCAATTTGGACAAACCGCTCGCAATCGGTTGAGCCGTGAAGGTTGTATCAGTGATTTGGTGACGTCATGTGATTGTTCGAGACTCGACAAATGTGATAATGTGCCTTAAACTTACTAATAAATGCGAAAGCTGTATGTTAAGCTTTTGCGCGTAAGCTAGAGAACCAATTTTGATGACATTAGTAACAAGATAGATCACGACTTGAGTAATTTGTTTTTACATAAAGCATATAATATATATACGTACATGATATATCCTCTATATAGGTTTCTACTTTATTTTTATGCCAAGAAAAGAAAATCGCGAGAAAAGTGGTGTATGAAATAATGTAGTGCTCGGGCGGAAAGCTAATTCAGAAGCTGTAGCTACAGGTAAAAAATTGACAAAGACAAATGAAGAAAAAATCTACCCTACATTTTATAGATGTAATAAATAATAATTAATATCAGTGTTTAAATTTTGAATTATAAATCACATGTAATCGATCGTACATAGAGTAACTTTATAGGCTCATGTTTCATAACGGTATCAGAAAATACTTCGAAGTCAGGGTTAAAGAGGAAAATGTACCTAAATACTTATGTTGTATTTATGGTTTAACATTTGCATAGCGGGATAGCAAATCTACAGTGAATTTAGCCATAGCCTAAATTCAAAACACAGATATTAAAAAAATATTACCAAGAATTAACAAAACGGGAGAAATTTCAAGTATAATAAAGAAGCAGCTAATGAGCAGAAAAAGCTTATCTGAAATAATTTTCAAAGATATAAAACTGTCTCTGTAATTGGCACTGCAATCGACACAAACACCAGTAGCGACATTTATTACTTCAAGTAATTTTGTTACATTGAGCAATAAAAATTTAAACGAGACACGATCGCTTCAATAAATAATTTGTAACTAATTCTGCTTTAATTGTGCGATATAAATTACTTGTAAGTAACACGTTTAATTGATATGTTCAAATCTAAGAGCACTTGTAAAAATATTTGTAATATTATACTACAAGATGTGCCCCGCGGTTTTACCCGCATTGCTCCGCTCCTATTGGTCTTGACGTGATGATTTTTAAACTGCCTCGATAAATGGGCAATCTAACACCGAAAGAATTTTTCAAATCGGACCAGTAGATACCTAGTTCCTGAGACTATTGTGTTCAAACAAACAAACAAACTCTTCAGCTTTATAATATGATAGTATAAAAGATTAGGTTCGTCATCTGGCCAAATATGTGCCTGCCTGTGCCTGTGCCTGCCTGTGGCAGGATATTGATTATTATGTATTCCATTCTTTGCAACTTTTAGGGCTGATTTTTCAATCCTTAGTTAAAACTTATTCGTCGAATAATGTATAAAACTACCATTTTCAAAACATATTGTAATTGCCCGTATTTGATAGTTTACGTGACATTTTAATATTATCGTGTAATACTTTATTGGACGGATAAGTTTTATCCAAGCATTGAAAAATCGGCCCTTAAACGATAAAACCTTATCTAACGCTTAATTTAAGAAATCACGTCAATGTGATTAATCAATGGAATAAATATAATAATTTCCTTAAATCACATTATTTTTTAGAGCTTAATGCTATCTCATTATTTTACAAAAATACATTACCTTGCACCATACATTAGAATGCTCATATATTTTTGTATAAAACCACTCGTTACTATAATCAAACTTAACCTTGGTGCGGTCACGAGTTGTCACTTTATTTGCTTTTACAAAATTGTCTTCGTGAGCTAATGATAATTAACTGATGATTTGTTGTTTGGTATGAGCGATGGAAATAATATAAAGAAAAATACTTTATTGTGCACCAAAATAAAAGGAAAATTAAAATATCTATAGGTGCATACATACAGTATAGTAGAGGATTTCAAATAAGGTAGACTTTCACTCATCTGCCTTTAAATATAGCTGTGACTATATTTTTAATGCAACCCTAATGGTATCTGTAGATACATAGTTTAGTTGGTAAAATTTTAATTTCTTCTGTTCGGTAATTGGCTGGTGTTTTAAAAATCGTAATACTGCATTAAATACTATGACTACTACCTAGTTTAAACTGTATAAGGTCGATTTTTACATGTAAAATAATGAAAACCATAATTGACTACAGTGTTGACTTTTCCAAACATATAGTTTTATTCATATCTATCAATAATATAGAACCCGCCTTCACCATCATTTATTAGAAACGGACAAATTACGCTAATAAGATTCAAGAATTTATATCTCTAATTAATAACAATTTGTAAAATTTACGCACGTCTAGCAAATCAAAATAACGTTTTAATTACAAAAACCTGTCTCTACTTTAATTCCGATCGCGAATAACGTATTAATTCAGAAGAATTTATAAAACATAATAATCAATTTGACAACGACATTTTGAGCTAAAGAAAACCGCTACTGCCTTTTGACAAAATCACATAAATAACTCAAATGATTATTAAAAAACCGGTTTTAATTCATTATTTATAGTGGCGGTGCGTCTGATGTTGATGTTAATTATATAATATGTATAATATAGTAATACATGTCTTTTAGTATTTTATGGATCTAGTACGACAATTATTTTTACATTTTTAATGGAATTTTTAAAGGTCTTATGACCCGGATGAACTAGATAGTGATGGAAATCTTCTTCAAAAAGATATATGAGAATATTTTAATTCTAAAGTCATCGGTGCACGTGAGAACAAACTTACTCTTAGAGCCATTAAAGCCATTCTAAAAAATATTATTGTACTTAACACAATAATATTTTTTTCTTAGATTGAATACAAAAAGTGAATAATTGCCATTTATAGCAATGTTAATGAAGGATTACATTGTTGAGTTGGATATTTCCACAAATTAATTATTAAACAAAATTGAATTACATTGTAACTTTGCCTCCAATAAATACAAATTATCAAAAAGTCATTGAACTTCATAAATGTGTTATCAGTATTAGGACCAAAACTCGAGCAAAACAATTTAGTAAATCAGCTCCCGAATAAAAACTTTCCAATGAAATTATTTTTTTAGCCTTGAGTTTTATCTACTTATTTAAAATAACCTTTAAACAATAACAATATCTCCTGGACAAAAATTAAAATCGATATAACTTTTCTAGTAAAAATATGTAGTATTTTTAAAGAACTGCGATTATCCGTAGCGTATCATAATTAATTCTATCTCGTCAACATACAAAAAAATATTTACTACTTGTACCTACTTGATCATTAAAATTTTACTTTAAATAAAAATCGTATCAAAGCAGGTGCCAGTATTTTACACTAACGAACAGGTGATATTTAATAATTAGTAAAATTTACTTATAGCATGAACTGTACAACACGTAAATAAAATTGCTTTTATCATTTTAATATTTTTCAGAGATATGTATATAAGTAATTAAAATGTATCATATACCTACTTAGATAAATGTTATAAGTATCCAGTAAAAATATTTTATTATCCATATCAAAAATAAATATAAGTATTAATACTAAACACATTTTTAAACGAAAAAAAAATGTTTAACTTTTTAATCTTCAGAAAAAGCGCGCGAAATCTCTTCATTACTTAGACCACAGATAATCAAATTCTCGCATTGTCTATGCAAATTCCGATATTAATTGCCGTGACCCCAACAC
>CAJQZN010026711.1:0-13377 GCA_907164685.1 Colias eurytheme
TGTCGATCTGTATTCAGAAATTTATGAGCACACTAAAGATGTTGTTATTTTTTTTTATATAAATACTGATAGCTAAAATTCAGCTTAGCAATAAAATAATTATGTAGAATTATACAATTGTTACACAAATCTTGGTTGTTTTATTTCGTATTTGGTGGCATGTACCTATCCTAATATTATTATAAAGTCGAAAGTTTGTATGTATGGATGTTTGTTACTCTTTCACGCAAATACTACTGAACCGATTACAATGAAATTAAGCACACATATAGAGGGTAACTTGGATTAACACAGGATAGGTTTTATCCCGGCAATCCCACGGGAACGGGTTTTTCTTTGAAAACGCGGGCGAAGCCGCGGGCGGAAAGCTAGTTATAAATATTTCTGTATTTTTCTTTGCAATATCAATAGATAAACGTGCAGTTTGTGATCGTCATAGGTAAGTATTTACTTTTTCATCTAAGAAAAGCTATTCCAATTTGTATACAATTTGGCACGATACAGATTAAGAGGAGGCTCCCTAAATTTTATGTGAATTTGCATTAATATTCTGAAACAATCACACTGTATACAATCAAAATGGAACTTTAGTATATGATTTATTGGGTCTTTTTCTTTCCATGTACAAGACAGTTACGTAATTGTAACATATTCTCTCGATTCATTTTTATTCAAAAATTATGCCTTTTTTAAGGATTATTACATTTTTTTAAAGATTTACTTGGACTTTATGTCTAACATAAATGTTAACAGTAAGAAAATATAGTTTACTATCCAATCCCAAGATATTTTTTCTCTAGATCAATTATTTACTTTAGTTATAAACGAAATAAGAATTGAGACTTACGAGATTTAGTTTCGAGCTCGAACGCGATCAAAGAGCGCACGCGATATTCAACTTTATTACGGCTGTGTTAGCGTTCTAGCACCGTGGCGGTCTAACCGGTCTCTCAGTGCCAGAAATTATGTAGGGAGCCTCCTCGAATAGTCTTATTTAGTCTCATTTTCAAGCTACTGATGCAAATTTACGTTTAGAGAATAGGCGGATAGGACATTGGATAGGACGAAACAATTTCTGCGCGATACAGATCGGCCAGTGTAGACATGGAAATAATAGGAAAGGAAAATGACGACACACGCGCTTTTTTCGACCGAGTCACGTCTGCACTAACCGTCTAACCGAGCTGCTTCGCGCTGCATTTGCTTCGCGAGGCTGCTCGCTCTGTGCAGAACCACCAACAATTGAACAATTAACAATAGCAACAATTGAATTGAAACTAGATTTGAAATTATGTGTCTGAATAAATATCGGATAATATATTTTACCTTTCTCAAGTTCTATAATAATTATTTTTAGCACGCTTCCGTCTTATTTATATCGTTAAATAATCCATGATCTATTATATTATCTTAAGTACCATGCAATAACAATACATATTAACAAGAGATTAATAATAATCAGATAGAAATCTATATAAATTATTAGAGATCCGCTACTGTAGTACTGAGATATCTGGTATTCTTTTTGGAAAAAACGTATAAATTCAAACAACAAATTAACAATTAAATTCCTATTTGAAATTGAAATCTATCTATCTATCTTTTGAAATTGTGTTTGAAATATATTTTGTGTGTGGCGTGTGTTTTTTCCGAAATATTGCCATCTTAATCCACTAGAAAGATTTAAAACATAAATAAAACAAAATTACATTACTTAAAAATCTTATTTATTTTTCTTATCAGAATCAGATTTTCGAAAAACCATTCTGTACATTGTTTTTATAATGAAAATAATTGCAGTTAAAGCTACAAGAATAACAGAAAGTAGATCAAGGTAGTATTTCTGGTACCAGGGCATCATAAGCGCGGGAGAGCGTAGATGCGGCGCGCCGCGTGTCCTCACAACATGCTCCACCCAATGTACCAGCTCATCGCCAGGAGTTAATGGTCGGTCGTGGTACATTAAGGATATTTCTTTGGCTTTGGCTTTATATCTGAAATCATAATATAGTTTAAAATGTGGATTTCATTAGCTAAAGAAGAAAGAGAGAAGAAATTTAAAAAGAGGTAGCGTGTGTATATTTCTGATTTCTCCAGGTTGAATAATAAATTGTATCAATATAAGGTAGCATTAGGTGGAATCAAATGCTCGAACGGTGAAGGAGAACATCGTGAGGAAACGGACATGTCTAAGAATCAAACGTTCAACGACATGTGACATCCGCCAACCCGCACTTGGCCAGCGTGGTGGATTATAAGCAGTGTGAACGTATATGAGCTGATGATGAGGTGGAATATAAAATCAAACGAGTTGCGAAATGGGTGGACTGTTATTTACTGAAATTAGGACACTTACTTGGACTCAGTCAACATTTCATGGATAGCTCGTTTAATATCAACGTCCATGGTATAGGAAAGGTCCACTTTTATAGCAAAACCTTTCTTCACTGCTCTATCTGCATTCACGAACTGGTCTACCATCACAGGAATTGTTATCATTGGAACTCCGAAATGTACTGCTTCAGTTGTTGACAAAAGACCTCCATGGGAGATGAAGAATAGACATTTGGGATGAGCTGAAAATGTTTACAATCCATACTATAATATTATAAATGCGAAAGTAACTCTGTCTGTCTGTCTGTTACTCAATCACGCCTAAACTACTGAACCAATGTTCATGAAATTTGGTATGGAGATATTTTGATACCCGAGAAAGGACATAGGCTACTTTTTATCCTGGGAAAGTGACGCAATCCCGGAAATCCCACGGGAACGGGAACTATGCGGGTTTTTCTTTGACTGCGCGGGTGAAGCCGTGGGCGGAAAGCTAGTATTTTATATTTGTATGAAATACTCGTGTCACTATCTTAGATGTCGTAGGTACCTATATACGGAAACGACTTGATTGATATTTATGAAAATATTTTAAATGCAACATATTTTTTAGATCTGAGTATCGGTAACTTAATGTTGGCAAGGTATATGCAGATGCAATTGGTTTTAATTTTTTATTATGCAATTCTCAAAACTAATTTAATTTATTTATGCTTATTGTGGTACAGACCACTTTGAACGTACCAAGAATACTTTGTTGCGGTGCCCAATTAACAATGTGCACATTTTTGGGTCTATTTGGCAGATCTCGCTCGAATTTCCACAATACGGTCTGCTTTAATTCTCCAAATATTTTCAAAATATTACTGGTCAACTTTTCTGGTAAATCTTCGCTTCTCAAATTGGATCCCATGCTGAAGTAGATCACACCATGTTCAGCGTTATCCATTAATTGCTTTAGATTCTGAAACATTAAATTTTGATATTTTAAAACCAAACGTATTAAAATCGAACTGATATGGTATATTAGAAATGACTAACACAACTTGACCGCTTCCTTGGTACAGTGGTTGACGCGTGAGCGTAGAACCCAGGGGTCCTGGGTTCGATTCCCGGTGGAGACGAAAAAAAAATGTTTCGTCTGGCAGGACACAGAAGGCTGATCACCTACTTGTCCTTAAAGAGAAGCGATCAGTGAAACAGACGTACAATGCATCTGCCCCTTACCCCACTAGGGGTGACGGGACTTCACAACTGTGTACTCTATTTCTAAACTTTTTACATGTTTTCAACGATTTTCTTGATCAGTTGTAAAATTCGTTTTTAATTTTATACGCAGGAGGTATTTGATTAAATGATACGCCCTACCAACACTTTTTTTTAAGAATATCCATTTTAGATAATACATATTTTTCAAAATTTAAATTTCGCTGATACGCCAAAGACCATCCGGTGCCTTTTTATAAGAATCAAAAGATTAAAGATCTAAATCGTTATCTAATTCAAAAGCGCCTACCGCAGGTAGAGGTTTAACATCCGTCTCAATATGGTGTCCACCAATGGGCTTGTAGTTTTGCGGCAACCTGGTTGCTTCCCCCAAGGATGCGTGTGAATTGCCCAGCATTAATGAGGCATTGTATTTTAGTTCAGTCAGACTTGGAACTGGTCTGGTCCTACTTCGGACGTGTGGCACGATATAGGTGTCGTAATATTTGTTTTCTAGAGGTTCTATGTAGCTGAAATCAAGGGTAGAGGTATAGGTTAAATAGTTAAGTTAAACGTAACGTAAAACATTAGAAAAGGTAATGAATGACATATATAGGTAGGTTAAGTAGTGACTCGTAACGTAGGTAACGTAAAAAATTTAATTATAATAGAACTTTATCTTCTCTCTGTACTATAATATTACATTAACAAATTCTATAATATTTGTACATCACAAAGTATATTTGCGTATCCGATGCAGCAATTTACTATTTATTCATGATATACTTACTTAGTTTTATTTACGTTCATATATTCAGTATCTTTAAATATACTTATAGCTATATCTCGATAGTGGTCATGAACTTCAGAATAGTTTACGTTAATTGTTTCTAGCGTTAGAAGAAAACGTATTATTATTTAAACAATAATTAGGCTATAATATAGGTCTTCTATGTTAGTGGAAATTTTCTGATAGGCTATACAGGGTCACTTGTAAAACACCAGCTTCCTCGCAGGATAAGATATCTAACATTTGTTCTACGATTTTTGATAATAATATGTTAGATTTTATTTTCGTACAAAAATAAATATTCATTTAATTTGTCGTTTACAAGTAACCCTGTACATATTAAGTTTTGAAATGATTATAATTCTGGTAAATTATCTTCTTTAAGTAGAGTTAGAATGAATTTTTGATTGCGAAATATTAAGAGAACAAATTCGATCTGTGGGTGGTTGGCGCAGGCAGAAATTTTCTGCGTACATAGATTTCAGATTTTTTATTTACATAAATTATAATGAGTACTTACTAGCTCTGTACGAACATTCCATATATTTGGTTGAACAACTCTTCCGTTCTCTCTTGGAAACTAAAAGGAGGAGCGTTACTCGAAGCTGAGTCAGACACATAGGCCGGGTTGGTGAGCTCATCTATTAACCTGAGCACCATCCAATGAGGTTCCAGTGAAGAATACCAGATGTAAGGACAATCGTACACAGCTGATAATCTGGAAGTGGCCAAAGAATTATGAAAATACTGGGAAAGACTGTTCTTTTTATTCGAAATTGCATCGAAGGTACTATAACGGGCATTATTTGTGTCGTCTGATCCAGGATTCATCGAGTAGATTTGTACGACGTATATATTATGATTTAATAATATTGTAATGTAAATCTTGAAGGTATATATAATATTTACCTAAGCCAATTAATTGTGACATAACTATTATTTAAATTACCTATAGTAACCGATTTTTAATATAATATGTAAGCAAACACTGTTGAATTTCCTTAAATGACTAGGAAGATCTATAATTTATACACGTTTTTAAATAAGTTACACGAGTGCAGTACTATGACCTTGTGGACTATTCAAATGGTATTATCGCATCGCTTGCTTGATCGTTAAATAAATTGAACTTTTGACTTTGCACTGGTGACAAATTATTCAATTGCTTCTCGTTCTGGAGTATTTACTATGGGGAGAACATGACAACCAAAAGATTTTTTGGTCATAGTTGCATTTGTTAGTCGCAGTTATCTGGTTGAATCAGCTATTTGTTTGAATGACTAGGCGTTGATTGAATGACGACATTTAACTCGAGATTTAATAAAATAGCAGAATCAACCAAATGATGAAGACACAATATAAGTACAATTCTTTGTTGAAAAATTTGCACGTGAAGGAAACAATTAAATATCGAATCTTTGGATGAAGCAGATCAGTCATCAGGATATAGTTTTCTATAATTCTCAGCTGATAATAATACTGTTAACTTACCCAGCATATAAGTCAGTATAAACCCATTCTGATATTATAACATCAAAGGTTTGGCTGGTATCCTTAAGTAGGTTTTGAAATCGAGGGTTCTTAATTGTACCCTTTCCTACTTCTAATCCAACTTCTAATAGTATTGAAATCGATTGTAGGTTTATATTTCCTTCCATCATATTTTGGATATTAAGTAAGCCTCCTGTAATTTTACTTTTATATATCATAAGGAGTTTTGTTGTTATAACAGCACTACTGATTTATCAGTTATTACTTCTATACAAATATTATAAAGAGGAAAGGTTTGATTTTTTGTTTGATTGTATGAATTGAATAGGCTCCGAAACTACTTGGCAGATTTGAAAAATTCTTTCACTGTTGGAAAGCTACATCATTTCTGAGTGACATAGGCTAGGTTTTATCCCGGAAATCCCACGGGAACGGGAACTATGCGGGTTTTTTTTTTGAAAACGCGGGCGAAGCCGCAGGCGGAAAGCTAGTATATAATAACTGGCTGTGCCCCGCGGTTTTAACCGCGTTGCTCCGCTCCTGTTAGTCTCAGCGTGATAATATATATATATATATATATATATATATATATATATATGCCCTTCCTCGATAAATGGGCTATCTAACACCGAAAGAACTTTTCAAATCGAACTAGTAGTTCTTGAGATTAGCGCATTCAAACAAACAAATACTTCAGCTTTAAAACATGAGTATAGATAACAAACACAACGGCTAGACAAAAAAGGAAAGGAATACAATATTAATGGATAATAAATTATGAATTCATAGAGGGTCGGTAGATATGAGGATTCAGGTCATGTCTACTTTATTGTCTACCGTCAAAAGTTTAGTCGGATAAGAGTAGGCTTATACCAACCTTTCATAATCTCAATATTTTCGCTTACATCTACAACTTTCAAGTTTTTCTTCGGTTTTGGTGGAAATGATGTTACGAACGTAACCTGCAAATATATTCTACAGCGGTTATTTATACTTGATATGCTTCAATAATTTTCGTAAATCTTCTGTAGGTAGATATGCATAATATTTTATATGTTAACTTATTTTAACTGCTATTAATGACTAAGCTTAATGAATAAATTAATAACGAAAAAGAAGAGCGGCTCTATCTTCATAGCTCCATAAAATTGGTATTTAAGAAGCCAGAAATATAAATATAATAATATTTTAATATCTGGAATGTGTAATTACCTCATGACCAGCATTTATCAAATGCCGTACTAAACCTTCTCCTAAGATGCCATGACTCTTCCCAGGCAAAGTTACAACGACTAGAATTTTGTATGCACAGCAATTGGACAATAATATGCCCAAACTCAGTAACTTTAGGAGCCAGGCCATCTTCTGAAAATAATCAATGGGTTATATTATATTACTTTTCATATAAAGTATTATCTTATTTTTGATGCAAAATATTGAAATAGCATTTTTCGTAATTTTCATTGTTATTTCTAACGTTGTTATCACTTTTCATTCCTATCTTGTATCGTATACAAAATTTATTTTGATTTATTGTTAATTTTTTAACATCTCTGTTTTCAACGAAAATAAACTATAAAATATACACACCTCATGAACATCACACTTTTTATTCATCGATGATTTAACGTGCAACAAATTTGATTTGTTGGAACTATTTATAAACAACTTTGGTATCTGAACTCAACTCTCAAACTGACCTCGACGCGATGTTTACAACGTCTCAGTAAAATAAAATCTATTTGACGAACTTTGTGTTGTATTTTCATTGGATAAAATCCGAATGTATTTTAATAATTGTAAAATAAAGAATAAAGAATAAATTTAATAAATTATTTCACGTATCCAAAATTACCTTTTCAGCATATTTTATTACTAGATTCCGCCCGCGGCTTCGCCCGCGTTTTCAAAGAAAAACCCGCATAGTTCCCGTTCCCGTGGGATTTCCGGGATAAAACCTATCCTATGTGTTAATCCAAGTTACCCTCTATATGTGTGCTAAATTTCATTGTAATCGGTTCAGTAGTTTTTACGTGAAAGAGTAACAAACATCCATACAAACTTTCGCCTTTTTAATAGTATTAAGATATACTTACTGTGTCCCGTGGTCTTACCCGCATTGCTACGCTTCTATTGGTGCGTGCGTATTAAATAAATTGCCGTGCTCTATACATGGGCTATGCACTGTAATACTTTTTCAAATTGGACTTGCAGTTCCTGAGATTAGCGCGTATAACAAAACGAACAACCTCTTCAGCTTTATAGGATAGATTTAAATGCAAAGTACAATAATTTATTATTGCAACTGCCAAATTACAGTCTGTTCATCGATTAGTAAAGTTCGATTAGTAGTTACTAAGAAAATAAAAGTCAATTTAATAAAGAAAATAAGTTTGTACGAACACATTCATTTACCAATATTTGCTTCTATATTTATGTAGGAATTGATATATTTTGATTGCTATATAATATCTCATAATAGGTCTATGGAGAAGTCGTTTACCGATTAATTATATTATTTCGTCTTGTCATAACTACTTAATAGGCGTGAAATATTTATAAAATTAAACCACTTCAAGTGGAATTTAAAGTTATTGCCAGAAATATTGACATCTTTGTAAAGGGCCGATTTTTCAATGCTTGGATAAAACTTATCCGTCCAATAAAGTATTACACGATAATATTAAAATGTCACGTAAACTGTCAAATACGGGCAATTAGAATACGTTTTTAAAATGGTAGTTTTATACATTATTTGACGGATAAATTTTAAAAATCGGCCCTATAGATTTAAAACGGAAATAAAACAATTATAATTTCTTATTATCTTATTATAAATACTTATTTATTTTTCTTATCATAAGACGATTTTCGGAAAACCACTTGGCATATTGTTTTTAAAATGAAAACAATTGTTGTAAAAAGTACTAGGATAGCAAGTAAATCGAGGTAGCATTTCTGGTACCAGGGCATCATAAGTCCGGGAGAGCGTAGAAGCGGCGCGCCTTGTGTCCGCACTACATGCTCCACCCAGTGGACTAATTCTACTTCAGGAGAGACGGGACGATCGTGGTATATTAAGGATACTTCTTTGGCTTTCATTTTGTACCTAAAAGATAATATATTATGAAGTCAAAATACATGTTTAATTGTTGTTTTGGAAAGGTCTTATAAAACTGGGACACTCACTTGGGCTCAGTCAACATTTCTTGGATAGCTCGTTTCAAATCAACGTCCATACTGAATGATAAGTCAACTTTAATGGCGAATCCTTTCCTTACTGCCCTTTCTGCATTGACGTATTGGTCCGCCATCCCTGGGATTATTATCATTGGAATTCCAAAGTGTACTGCTTCAGTAGTTGATAAAAGACCTCCATGAGAGATGAAGAATAGGCAATTTGGATGTGCTAAAAAGATTAACAATACGATTACAAATTTTATAAAGGTTCCAAGCATGTTTATTAGTTTGGTAATCAAGTTGTAAATTATCATTTTCTTGTATTTAAAACAACGTACCAAGAATGCCCTGTTGTGGTGCCCAATGTATAATATGTACATTTTTAGGTCTATTCGGTAAATCTCTTTCAAATTTCCATATTACAGTTTGCTTTAATTCACCAAATATTTTCAATAAGTTCTTAATCGTCTTTTCTGGTAAAGTGTCACTCCTTAGATTAGATCCCATACTAAAGTAGATCACACCATGCTCAGCGTTATCCATTAATTTCTTCAGATTCTGAAATTTTCAATTGTACATATTTTAATTTATCTTCTTGAAAATTGCTAGAAATTATGTTATTAAATTTTTAGTTGTGCTTATTGTTTCTGTACTATTTGTAATAAAGACAATAAAAAAACAACAGTTCGTTTTTAATGTTCTCTACAGCTATCAAATTAATTGCATGCTTTAATTACAAACGGTTCCCAAACTTTATAATTTAAGTAAACAAATGCACTAAATAAGTATCTGCATGATAATGATTTCCGTAGATATAAGAATTGATTAAAAAAAACTTCAAAATATATAACCTAATTGATTGCATGTCAGGAAAAACATAATATATCAGTATATGGCTGGAAATTATTCTCTTTAAATTTCATCACATCACACCGAAGATCTCTCAGAATCTGTACTTAAAACAAAGTCTGCGGACTGCCTTCGAACAATATATTTTGTCCTAGAAAAACTTACCTGAGGAAGTGGTTTCACATTTTTCTCAATATGGTATCCACCAATGGGCTTGTAGTTTTGCGGCAACCTGGTTGCTTCTCCCAAAGATGCGTGTGAATTGCCCAGCATTAATGAGGCATTGTATTTTAGTTCAGTCAGACTTGGAACTGGTCTGTTCCTACTTCGAACGTGAGGGACAATATAGGTGTCGTAATACTCATTTTCTAGAGGGTCTATGTAGCTGAAACCAGAAGTTTCTAATAAAATACAATAATAATAGAGCTATAATTTGTTATAATGGAAGGCAGTAAAAACAAAGCAGAAAATCGTGCTTCATCGTTTAAATGAGAAATATAAGCTTAGTATTTGGCTGATTTGTATCCATGTCTCCATTTATGTAAATGCACACTTGTTATCCGTCTCAGCTCCCCATCTATACGCATGGTCTCTTTGATTTTCTTCAATACCAACAATAATTTACGTTTATATTCTATAGAAGGTGATGTTACTTACTATTTTTTCAACAATATTCCATTTATTTGGTTAAATAACTCCTCCACTCTTTCTTTAAAGTTAAACGGAGGAGCGTTATTCGAAGCAGATTCAGACACATAGGCCGGGTTGGGGAGCTCATCTATCAGCCTGAGCACCATCCAGTGAGGTTCTAGTGGGGAAAACCAGATATAAGGACAGTCGTACACAGCTGAGAATCTGAAAATAATAAGGGATTATTAAAAAAGTTTTCTTGGAAGACATCTACGTTTCCGAAGCTATGCAATATGATGAAATATGTGGATTTCATAGAAACATATGATTCTAAGAGTTGGAAAAACAGAAGAACAAGGTTCGATGTGGAATAAATTACATTATTAGCTCAATTACAAACCTCATATGTATTATATAATTGATACTGCAAAGAAAAAATAAAATAGAAAACGCACTTTAATTTATCAGGAATTGTTGGATTGTCACTGATCTTTTGTGAGCAACGACGTCATATTTTGTAAATGTATAAAAAATTTAATCTGTCCGTTTACAGTGGGTCAAAATATAGTCTGAAGGAGTCGGTTGAATACATACAAAAATAAAGGTGAAGCTTATGAAAGCTTGTTAAAAATCAGCCTGTAATATAAATGTCATTTATTCATAGCGATTGCAGAATGATGTGCCGATTGAATCAAGTTTAAGTTAATCTGACTGCTCGAAATCAATATCTATATCTATAGGTATTAAAAGACATAGGGTAGTATTTTAAAGGCAGATTTGGGTTACAGAATATTCTGCTCATTTAAATTTTATGTACTTATAGTAGAGCCATTTTAATAGGCAACATTTGACAGTTCAACAAAATTCAACAACGTAACCTAGTAACGACGACATAGAATAACATGATATTTCGTTTTGTTAGAACTGCACATTTGCTTAACTTTTTTCAATTACGATTACATATATTTATAATAATAATGTACAATGTACATACAAGTTATTTTAAAGACTTCATTTTACTGATAAACCATTCTAAACATAATAAACAATTTCTGAATTAAAGAACTGACGTCGCTACAATTTTCTGTCAATAAACTTTTTTTCTTTTTAAATACCAGAGACGTTACTCTAAAAATCGAAATCTGACATCTAGAATCGAATGCATTGATTACTTGTGAATAAAAATCATCATAAATTAATAAATGCGTTGTGTTTTTTTAACTATGTATTATACCTACTTGTCTTATTTTGCTCCTTAAATTTACGAAAGAAAGTGTAACTGGGACAAGGATTCGCCTGATGAATTTTAAAATTGACATGTGTTTCAAGTTCGATTGACAAATGTTTCAAGTCCGTATCGAGTAATTCACTTTAATCGATGTTTTTAAGCAGGTTACCTCTCTTCGAAGATAAAATTGATAGACGTCAAATGCTGCCTATAAAATTGGCTCGACTATAATTCCAATTATATACCTATGTACGTTTTTAAAACAGTCAAGATAAAATGCCACTTTGAATAAATTAATTAAATTTAAACACATGATAAAAGAAAAATAAATAAAAAGTATAATTTCTAATCTTCTAGTTACCTACTTTTTCAATTTATATGATGACATACGAACAAAGTACCTACGTACTTTGAATTTTTATTAATTATTATGCAAATGATAAATATACATATTATTGCAAACTCAAGGTGTTTGCAGATAACTAGGGCTCATAAAAACGCATTTAGGCGCATTCACGTGAAATTTTATTGATGACTAGATTTCCGCCCGCGGCTTCGCCCACGTTTTCAAAGAAATACCAGTATTATTCCCGTTCTTGTGGGACTTAAATAAATAAAAAGTAGACAGGATAGAAAGTAGCCTATGCCTAATTATGGGTCTTCAGCTACATACCTACCTACATACCATTGTAATCGGTTCAGAAGTATTTGTGTGAAAGAGACAAACACCCATCCATCCTGACAAACTTTAGCATTTAATAATAATATAATATTTGTAGGACATATCAATGAAAATAATTTAGGAAATATTTCATGCGGAATATTTTACTTTTGAATTTCTTTGTAACTCACTCACTCACTCTGAATGTACCTACATTATAAAATAAAATATGTATAATATAATCTTTGGTTTTCTTAAAAGTTGCACTACATTAATAAACAAACTTAACTTACCCAGCATTTAAGTCATGATAAATATACTCTAATATGAGAACGTCAAAGGTTTGGCTAGTATCCTTGAGAAGGTTTTGAACTCGAGGGTTTTGTAGGGTCCTTTTTCCCACTTCCAAACAAACTTCCATTATAAGTTTTATAGAATGCAGGTCTACCTTTCCTTCCATCATATTTTGGATGCTCATTAAACCTCCTATAATATTATATTTTACTTTAATATTTACAAACCAAAACTACTGAAATGAAATATTATAATACTGAAGTCTGAAAGAAAACAATGACTGAAAACATAATTGGATAAAAATTCATTGAGGTATTATTATAGAGAGGACACCACGAACAAAATCTGTGTAACAAGCGCGGCGGCGCGGGCCGGCTAGTGAGTCACTTTGTAGATATTCTGCCTCTTATTACTTATAAATTAAAACCAATCAATGTAACAAATAAATATTGTTTATCTTATTAAAAAAATATGAATAAAATTATCAATTAAAACCAATCAATGTACTTAACAAAAAAAATGGTTTGAGACGATTGACTCTAACTCGTGTTACAAATAGTTTAGTAGCGATGCCCTCTCTAGTACGTAGTACTTGGTAACTCAATGTAAAAATTCAGTAATGTATGGCCATACCACTGAAAGGCTCGACGGGTTTGTATTCTAAGGGTATGCTTACCTTTAAAAATCTCAATATTTTCGCTAACATCTACAACT
>CAJQZN010026712.1:0-15833 GCA_907164685.1 Colias eurytheme
TGATAGATAACGCTATCCAATATCTGGAGAACAGAAGATAAACCCACTTTGAGATAGAGAGTTGCCAAATAACTGGTACTCAAAACATACAACTCCAGGCTTAGAAGATTTATATTTTCAACGAAAGTGTATATTATTGTGATAAGTTTAGAAATAAGTTTTATGTATGTATGGTTTGGCGCATGTTGTAAATAAATAAATCATTATAAATATCGAAAGGGTTTTTCATAATTTCGTATATTTTGACATTTCATACAAACTTTTCCATTTCAATACGTACGTAATGAAATTATTAATTTGCTCAACTTTTCCTACTTCTCGTATTACTCTCATTGCTATTATCTCAAATTTAGATTGAAAATTGCTTCTAAAACTTGTAAAACACAGCACAATGTACTAAAAGATATGTTATAACTCGGTTATGTCAGACTTATACTAGGGTGGTAGCCGTAATAAGGACGGAATAGCATTAGTATGAATACTTATTACGAAGTTATACTAGTTTACATTTATTTCGTGTTTATTTGTATGATTTTTCCTTATTCTTAGTTTATTCTTTGCATAAAATGTTATAACCCGTTTATTTGTACGGCTGTTAGAGTATATTTTAACACTGACCTCTTAACAATTTTCTGAAATTTTTATCGAAGGTTTGATTTATTCAATTCCGTTTGACCTAGCTACATACTATTATCCTAAACACGATTATCTTATAACACACATACTAGAATTTTTATATGAATTTCAATGAAAAAGAAATTGTTCTCTCTGCTTAATTGCATTCTCTTTATTAAAACGTTTATTGGCATATCGAGTTTGCGTAATATAAAAAATTGTATCCACTTCTGTTAATTAATCCCTTCCATTCCACGGATTGTCTCTCGAAGCAAAGGACAACGTGCAAAATCTAATTAATTTTTCAATTTATTTGCACATACAATAGATGCAAGAGATTTATTGACTGCTGTAAGTGAAAGAAAATTCTGTGAATAAACGGCAAGAATCAAAAAGTTTGACGACATGTGGCATCTGCCAACACACACTTGGTGGATTATGGGCTAAAGCCCTGTAAGCTCGAATACGAGGGGAAACAAAAACGGGCCATGGGTCGTATAATGTAATATTATGCTATTCAAAACAGAAAATCGAGGATGATAATGGCAGTATTATCAATCACTATTAATTAGTACCTATTATTTTATATTATGGGATCTTTTTTAATTCATCAAAACACTTTATTCATATTATTATATTATATTTATATTGAGATCGTCATAATTTTTTTAACAAAATACTACATACTTAACACATTTCCAAAATAATTAATAATTAATTTTAAAACGAAATTCCTTCGTTTTAAAATTAAGCATTTAAAACACATGTACGAGAATAGTTTTTATACTGAATTAATAGCGATATAATAAAGCGTGCTCTAATTAAAAATGTTATGCTCAGTCAATGAAAAGCATCACTTTGACGATACATTTCATTATTATTCTACTTCTGTGGCCATTAAAAATGTATTTTTCATATAAATTTATAAAGCATTTGAATGCCATAAAACAATAAATATCAATTTCAACATGTATTTTTCAGTTCAACTATAAAACTCTCAGGGCTAATTCCTATATTCAAACTTTTAGGAATTCTGAAATTATCAACAAAAAATATTTCCTCTGATTGCGCATTATTTTAATGTAGGTAGATATTATAATGTACATACGTGATATCGATTACACTTGTAGATAGATTAAGTATTTACTTTAGGTATTCATATGAAAAAGAAAACATCAACATGATGATTTGATAAACATGCATGTTAGGAATGTTTGTTTTCAAGACGATAAGAATTCTACAATAATTAGTAGAGCTTAGTACTAACCAGTAGGCTTAGTTTATACTAAATAACTTTAACATGAAACAATAAATATAATGAGAAAAAATATAAATGAACATTCTATTTACGGCACACGTAAAATCATGCAAAATAATACTTGTAAGTGGGAGGACTAGGCTCGAGTAGATAATTTGTCATATTGTCGATATTTTCACTTTGTCATAATACCGTATACTAAAATAGCCATGGGCGTGAAAATAATAAGACAACACACCGATGTTACGAAACGAAATAATTAGACGGAATTATGTCTGTTTATAAATAAGCTATTTTCAATTTATCTGATATTAGGTTTCCTTTTATTTATTTGTTACCTTTCTGCCCACGTTTGTCAATAGACGAAAATAATCAGTCCATTTAATTGTTGTCTTTGTTTTTCTTATATTACAGTAAATATTGTTAGTACTCCTACACACTATCTATAAGTTTTCATAACCTTTCTTTGAAAGCTTAATTTTTTCATAGTTCTGTCGTTTGTTGAACTCAAAGTAAAGCTCAAGAACTTACAACAACTAACAACTTTCACATATTACCCATCTTTTTGCAGTGTCAAAGTTGTTATTCCAATAACGGTTTGTATAACGTCGCAAACATGACGTGTACTGTAGTGTGTAGTTAAACACATGGTTATTGACATTTTGTGTTGTTTTACTTAAGTTGTTTATAAACTACGTATTTAGTTTAGATATTCAATAAGCTTCAAAGACTCTGTGGTAATATAGAGAACAGATTAGGATTAATTTTTTTTTAAAGTTCTTCTCCGTAGATACTGCTTTCCGAATCGGTGGTAAATGTTAAAAATATGTACTTAATGACGTTTCAAAAGTGCTTCTAGAAGAAGTCTAATTGAATAAATAAATGTTTGAGTTTGAGTTTGAAAAAGGTAATATTATTAAAGTGTTTATATCGCATTTGTTTCATTGTACGAGACTATAGCGAGGTATTTTGACTACTTAATTATTCCCTTAGAATCTAATTTAGCGCACATGTGGAAAATACGATGACTAATTAAAATCTGGCTCGGCTAAACCGCAGTGCTGTTTCAACAATCCAATCAGCACAACCAAATTTCATGAGATATAAGGTAACTGATACTACACTAACTACCTACTAGTTAATCAAAATGTCTGATATTTATATTGATGTTTTAAAAATTTACATTTAACTCTAAAACCAGTTCATATAAAGTTCCTTAAAGTTGTTGAAATTTTAAAAGTTAAAATAGCTCGAATTTGCATTTAAAACGCTTTTTCGTTCTAACTGCAAATAGATTTTAAGCACAATTTTTTCCTTATTTGGGTGTTTTTAACGGGAAGTTTATTGTATATTATTGTTTCTCAATAAATCTCGGTAAACCTATTATGAGTGTTTCGCAAGCAAAAGCTATATACTTAATTCTTCGATGAAGCGGTATGTTGAGCGCTCTGCGGGAGCTGACGTTATTATATTTTCCACTACATTTTATTGTTCGCCTCACATTTCTCTATAAAGGCATCGACTCTTTGCTAAATAAGGAAAAGCCTTAAAAATACCTATAGTTGTGGTATGAATTTGTGTAGAGAATTTAGAATTATTTCAAATTATAATAAGTGGTTTCTAATCATTTAACAGTATGTAACAATATTTTTAGCATTTATGTTTTTTTTTTGTTTTATATTTATGCATGAAATTATATTCACAAGAAATACCAACGAATAGGCTTAATGAAATACAAAACCAAGTCGCGATTTATAGTAACCATAATCTATTTATACAAATAAACCACTTCAATCACGACTGGATTTCGTTAATTGAACCACAATTAAGCCATTACTCGAAAGCACTGAAAACCATTGGAAATCTATCGTGACGTCACCAAACCTAGCTTCCAGAATGTTCTTTGATTAAATTAGAGGACAATTTCCAACGTCGTCTGCTTGGCCCGCATTCAAACTTCAAATTGTAGAAGCAATTTATATGTCGGACGTAGAGGAAGGACCTTAGAAGAAGTTGTAGCACACTTTAACGGATTCCTCTTTTGTTCTTGTTTTAAAGGAATCATGAAGACCAAGAGTCATATATATAATTTAACTAGATTTCCGCCCGCGGCTTCGCCCGCGTTTGCTAAGGAAAACCCGCATAGTTCCCGTTCCCGTGGGATTTCCGGGATAAAAACTATCCTATGTGTTAATCCAAGTTACCCTCTATATGTGTGCTAAATTTCATTGTAATCGGTTCAGTAGAATTTACGTGAAAGAGTAACAAACATCCATACATCCATACATCCTTACAAACTTTCGCCTTTATAATATATATTACAAATATTACAATATTACAATATTACATATTACATATTACATATTAGATAGATGTTGCAAATACGCTTATGGTTTGGGTTTGCTTTAACTGTCTAGACCTAAACAACTGTCCTTTCATTGTTCACAATGCTCGTTAAATTGTCTTTTTTCCTGAAAAGTAGGAGGCAGAGTTTAACGTACAGGGAATTTTATGCGCATATTTTAACAGTAAAAATAAATTTTCACGTAAATTCTTCAGGCTTTTTATTTTAGTGTATGAGTAATTCACGATTGGCGGTTAACGCAATAAAAAGCAGCTCTGTATTTTTAATGAATTTTACGAACCTTTTAATCCATAAAAAATAAAAAATACATACACTTATATGTAAGGATAAATATTTTCAACAAAAAAACCTTTATTTCATTATGTATTTATATTATTGAATATATTATTATCTTCATTAACCTTACATAAATTAAGTTTCTAATGTAGATTAGGCTAAAGTTCGGCAGCGTTATGATCAAATACAGAAAGAGGATAAGGTAAATACAGAGTTCATTTAGAAATTCAATTCATCATTGACTATTTCGCAGTGGTTAATAATAATTAATTAAATAACCTTTTTTTAGATGTACAAGTATGTATGTATTATGTGTTTATATTTCTATAATATAATAGCTCTACGCTCGCGGCTTCGCCCGCTTTGTTTAGGACCTAATATATACTAACAACTTCCTCTTGAATCACTCTATCTATTTAAAAAAACGTTCAAAATCCGTTGCTTAATTTTACAAATTTAAGCATAGATATGCACAGGGAAAGCATCTTTGTTTTATACTATGTAGTAATCGAGAATTGTAACGTTAATGTAAAATTTCTAAATGTAAATAAAATACACTGCTATTTGTATACCGGCTGTTTATTTCCGCACGCCGATGCTTTCTCGAACGAGAAATTTTAAAATTATTTCCACTAGAAAATTTAAATCTACCTGCCTGGAAGTACCTGTGCCGCTGCCAATGATTGCCATCTTACATCATGTTTATTTGAGAAAATTGCTTATAAAATACATATATGAATATTTTTGTTATAAGTTTATAATATTTTAGCTTAAACTTTTATGGATTTATGGAGATTTACTTTTATGGAGGTTAATTAAGATTATGTACTATGTATGTTAAGTTTGCTTCGAAATAAACGATTTTGAATATTGAATGATTTATGTATAAATAATCCTTTATTAACATAAAAAACTTAAAGCTATTGAATTACATAATATATATAATATATAATAATAACAGAATACTTGTATGAAGAAATTAAAGAAAAAAATGCTTTGATTGATTTATTTCCTTTCAAAGGTTGAAATGTAGACAAAACTTGCACGAAATTTTCAATATCGAGAACCTCAAATAGTCACTGTAGCTCACGTGATACAACCTACATACGTTTAACACTAACTAATTAAACCGCTAGGCGTACACGTGGTCCGCCTCACTAACGTATATTCTAGAAGATAACAGAGCGAGCGTAACGACGCCATCTGATTGGCTCGTCTATTCTCCGTACGGCAATTCGACCAAATCGGGAGAATTCATCACAAACTTGGACGTTTTAGCTGAGTAGTCTTAGAACGATCCTATTTGTAAGTCATCCGTTGATTGTGGTCTTTTATAATATGTAAATGTTCGTAAATAGCATGTTGAAAAGTCATGTCAATGAGTCTTCAAATGTATATGGATCCCACCAAGAAGATTGCTCTGACAGCTGACATGTCTTGTTCCAGCTGAAAAAGTTAAGTAATATTTTGTAGAGTTGCCCCATAAAATAATGCTTCTATGGGTATAAGACGGAAATAATTTAACCATAATATTATACCATAATTGTCGCTCTTTCATCAATAGTCTGTTTTAATCCTTTTGATAGCAAATACAAGCTTATTCACATGGGTGTAAACAGAATGTATGTGAGCTCTGTAACTTAAATTATCATCAAATGTAATACCCAGAAATACCGTCTCAGAAACTCAACAGTCTTGGAAATGGATTAAACTGTTTCTTGGAATAATATTCGTATTTATTATGAAACCACAAGAGTTGCATGACGCCATGCGAAATTGTACCTCAAGACGTCAGCACTCGGTAGAGGCCGCAAGGATTTGCTTCGATACGTCAACCATAATATCTAAACTCTGAATCCTGCTTTGAAAACAAGCGGTTTATAGTATAACTAGCTTTCCGCCTGCGGCTTCGCCCGCGTTTTCAAAAAAAAACCCGCATAGTTCCCGTTCCCGTGGGATTTCCGGGATAAAACCTAGCCTATGTCACTCAGAAATGATGTAGCTTTCCAACAGTGAAAGAATTTTTCAAATCTGCCAAGTAGTTTCGGAGCCTATTCAATTCATACAAACAAACAAACAAACAAAAAATCAAACCTTTCCTCTTTATAATATTTGTATAGATGACTTAGAATGCTTAGAATTATTACCTGAATATACACAATACATTGTCGAGAATCTATGCGTTTTATTCCATACTGATGAAATTAATTTATAATTTAGCAAAAGCGCGCAAAAAGTGTGCGAAAACAAACTCACAAAAAGTACGTCAAATAAGCACTTTAATCATACTTATGATTGTTTATTAAATTATAAAAAGTACAATGTACCACGTACGTCGTACAATGTTTAGAATAAAGAGTACTAAAACAGGAGATGATAGAAATAATGGTATTACTCGATCATGATACAAATTTTTTGCCGTGCAAATTGTATATGATGTCACTATCCATCATAAGTGATGTTAGATGTCCAATTACCTAATTGAATTTCGTCAATTTTCAATTTTGTATTTGGGTATATTTTAGTAAAAAATTGGGAATTTCGCAACATCACCACAGCATGACTATTGACTATAGTCTCCCTAACATATACTCTAGTTGAATGATTCACAAATTAAATAAATTATTTTAGGATTATGTTGTAGATGAGACAATGAGTCGAATGCCATATTATAATAATTTGAGAAAGTTAGTTGATAAAATTAGTTTGAGTAATGAATTTATTATTGGAGCCAAAAACAAGCTTTTAGAATAATGTTCTTTCCTTGAAAATTGGGGATGACAAAATAATGTGACAAAATATTCGTTACTCACATTCATTTGTATATTCTGCTGATTTTGTATTCGTGCAGAAGGGCTCTTGAGTCTTGACATCCACTATAAAAGGTTTTACTCGCATCCAAATTTTTAAATTGTACGAAAAAAATCTTAACATGCAAGGACCCCATTTTATTTATAAAACTACAAGTTCTGTGCTATTATATGCAGTGCTTTGTTTTTGATTATGTCAAAAAAAGTTATTTTAATTTAAAAGTAAAGATATAGGTTAATAATTTATTTATCCTTAGAATCCTTTGGCATTTCATGGGGTCACAGTTTTATTGTAAATAAGTCTATTTAAAAAATTGCATAATTCTATAGGCTAAGGTCATTTTTTAATCCAAGGTTTTAATAAATTAATGACTAATGAGTTATAATTTTTTAGCGGTCAACGCTCTCTAAATCCTTGTTTAAAAGTGATTCATACAAAGCTAACAAGGTCGAACTATACCGTATTACTTTTATGACTATTAAATATTATACGCGAAGTCAAACAGACTCTATGTGAGTAATATAAAATAAAGTGTTTGTTTTGACATAACTTAAGAAACATTACATGAATTGATGCAAAACGCAAAAGTAAATATTATTACCTCAGGTAAAAACATAACAATACCCTTAAAACACAAGAGAGGCATATATTTCAATAAACAACATTAATGAAATGAATAATTTTATGAAGCAAAAGTTACTTTCATGTTATAATTCTATGTTAGACTTCGTTGTGATCTATACATTATTACTTTTGTATTTAATCTTGTGGAATGGAATATTCTGAACATTTCGGTAATATAAAGGAGTCCATTGAAACAGTATACAAGTTATATTAGTAAATTGTATTAAAGAAATAGAGAACGAAAATGAAATAAATATTATGAGTCTGTGGGATCGATAGGTATCCATTGGCAATCATGAACAGGCCAACATTAACAATACAAGGCCAAATTACGGCATTATCGTAGTAATAGTTTTCTTTTGTACATCCATACTAATATTATAAATGCGAAAGTAACTCTGTCTGTCTGTCTGTCTGTTACTCAATCACGCCTGGAATACTGAACCAATTTGCATGAAATTTGGTATTATAGATATATTTTGATACCCGAGAAAGGATATAGGATAGGTTTTATCCCGGAAATCCTACGGGAACGGGTTTTTCTCTGAAAACGAGGGCGAAGCCACGGGCGGAAAGCTAGTAATGAATAAAATCCATCTTCATGACGTTCATGATAAGTATTGGTTTCGTGAAACAATTTTAGTTATCATTTTTCATAAGACCAATATTTTTTAACTCTTTTTTTAGCACATAAATGTATTTAAACTGGTCGTTATTTTAATGTTATATTCGTAATCAAGCCAATTCATACATTAAATAACTACTGCATTCGATGCAAACGTAGTTCTATCAAGAAGTAACAATACTTGGTACACTATAACATATTTTTTCAATTAATCATTTACATATTTGAATGCATGTCAGTTTTAACGAATGAAAAAATAAGTATTGCATCGTTTTTTTGGTACTTTGTTTGTTCGGTTACTTGTTCATATTAAAGTATTGTGTTTGGGGGTTTATGACCTTTTTGTAGACGTTCCAAAAATACAATAAAAAGTATCGTGATTTTCACAATATAAGTCTGACCAACTCTGACAAACGTTGCTTATATATTTTATTCAATACACTATAAGATTCTTATAATATAAGATTCTTTAATTCCGAAAAAATACTTTCTTTACATTAATTGTTGAACTTCTGAACTCTGGAAACAATTTTTTGCACGAGTAAGTATTTAAAAAGTAGGATTATTTTTTAAATACAAATATCGTCATGTATTGTTCTTAATTATATATTTAACCCGACGAACTCTGCCAGTTTGTCTGTCTGTTTTCTTCACACCAAAACTACTGAAGCGATCTGGTATAATGCAGCATCTACCTTGTGCTTATAAGATAGATGCCGCATTCTATAATACTAGTTTTTTGTGCATAAAAGATTACAATTTATAGCACGGAACCCAAAAAAGGTAAGCTACTGAATAATATCTGCTATTTCTTCAAGGGCAAACGTAAGTCATACTTAAATAATAAATTTGGGAGAGGCACCCTAGTTAGTGGACATTTTTTGGAGGTTTGAAGACCTTAGTATAAGAGCTGATGAATTGTAATTGTAACGAAATAAATATAACATGAGCCTTAGTCACAAACATAATATTACGGTCTGTCTAGTTAAAGCAACAATGTTGCTATTATGTTAATTTAGATATATTTTAAATGATTTAGACTTTAAAAAATCTGTACTGATGTGACCCTTTCTCTTGCTATACATGGTATCTTTTTGTATCATTAGTACTTTTTAACATATACATACCACCAGTTAACATTTTTAAAGAACGTTAACGATACATTTCGATATCATTGTTATCTCACACCGAATTGAAACTTTCATGTATTTCATTTTAAATTGAAATACTCCACCGCATTTTGTATGAGGAAGACTCGAAATGGAGTCATGCATTATATTAGCAATTCTTTTGTTTTATTACACTCTTTGTACTCTCAGTTTAATCAGTTCATTCCTGATCTCATACAAAGTAAATTTATGGACTAATGAAGGCTTAGTTTGTTATTAGGTTAAAAATATCGTAAAGTATTTTTTAACACATCATGACGTGGTAGTCGCTTCTAATTCATTTGATATTATAATGTTAAGTTTGATTAATAGATTTAACTTTTAAATGGAAGAAAAATGTCTCAAAAACGACTATCCAGATATATCGCAGCACTTTAAGTACATGAGGCGATTTCTCAACATCGAAGACAAAGTTGGGAACTTGTAAAAGTTCCATTATTTCCAACAGAAAATAAAATTTAGTTTCAAAAGTGCCAGACTCTAATAGTGCTAATGTAATATATCTAAATGAAAATGGTATTTTTTGAACCTTAAAACTATGTTTTATTTAAATGTACAACCACATTTCGCGGAAACGTTGTTTGCTAAATTATAAATGTAAATAGTTGGACACAGATGCGAATTTAGAGGGAATTCCGACAAAATCATGTTGTTTCTATAAAACATTAGCTGGAATAATATTATTTGCCTAAACAAACTTAAACGATACACATATTTGGTAAAAATAAAAGATGAAATAATCTTTTAATCGTAACGTTTTCTTCCATGACATAAGAAAAAAGACATTAATTAAAATTCTCCCTATTTATTAATTTCCTCGTATGATGTCTCGACTTGCCTGACATATATTTTTATGTATTACCTATAATGTGCACTAGTAAATTATTAGTCATAATAGGTTTAAATATTTCCTCGCAATACATGCTGTGGAACGCAGTGGAGAGTCGTTGAAATTAGTTGGAATTTCGACCACTGGGCTGCACCAGTACTAATAAATATACAAGAGTAGCTAAAATATTCTGAGCTGCATTTGTAGTTTAAATTAAATGGAAAATATTTAATTTTAACTCAAAGTCCACATTCATATCGACTGTATAATGCAAGATTATTTTAGGTATCTATACATATTATTTCACATGGTTTCATTCACATTCAGGATTATGAATGAATTTCCGTTCCTGCATTTAACTTCCAAGCCTCTATACTTATAAAGAAAACTATTTTATCTCTAATTAAACTACGAGAAACCAACTCGCGGTAGAGTAGTATTGCTATAAAACTTTTCGACCGCATCTGGTATAGCTTTTGTTTTACGAGATGGTGGATAACGATGTGTTTTTATAAGAGCAGTTAATTTCTATATAACTAATGAACATAAAATGAAAATTGCTTTCTTTTTTATGACAAACTAGCTCTATAAAATGGAAATTAAAAAAATCCAGTTATTGACAATATTAAAGTAGGGAGATTTAAATGACGTTTTACTCTTAGTTCTATATTCACGTTATTTTTATAGTTTTCCTTTGAAACAGAAATTAAAATAACTACAAACTATCACAATTATTTGACTAATTATGAAAAAATGCGTAATTGCTACGTACAATTATGCATTTTTTCATAATTAGTCAATATTAATATTTTCTTCTTATAGCTTCTCTCTCCATATAAATGTTCCTTAAGGTCAGTTTTATTATAATACCTTATACCGTTCTAGGGATTCAGAATCTCCATATCCCATTTCTTCCATATTTACGATAACCGATCTGTCCCAAATTATGCGTGGTAACGTAGTTATGCATATTTCGACGAAATCAATACCAACTGATAGTTTTCTCTTTGGAACGTACGAGTAATTTATGTGAGGACTCTTTAAAGACAGTTTCTGAGCTTGAAACATTTCCCTCGCACTGGCCATCAATCGTGAGAAGCGTTCTGATTACAGTTTCCCTAAACGCTGTCAGATATTGTAAACTTTCGTGCGTAATGAATTAATAGATTGTACCTTTATGTTTGAAAATATATAAGTATAGACTGTTAAAATGAAAATATTAACGCATATTTTCATTTTAACAGTCTATACATACAATATTAATATTTTAGGTGTGTTGGGTAATACACTATTTGTTCGATAATGTGACTTCGCATTAATTAATATCATCATAATATATACAGTCTTCATACAAAATACTATATTATATTAGATTAAATAGTGCATAGCGGTTAAATGCATAATACGTGGGTGTCACATATGTCAACAAAAGGGCAAGCTATTTATTTAATCACGATATTTGTATAGGTTTGACCTTATAGTGCTATAGGAATAATACTCAATATTTAACTCTTACCTTATTGACACCTGCCTTTCACGCTTTATTGTTATTTAACTTATAAGATTAACTTATACTTTAGAAGATCTTGTAAATTGTAAAGTTAGCTCTTTCTGCTATGCTAGTTGTTTCTAGTATGCAGTTTTTTCTAGTTCTGTACATAATTGCCTCCAACATAACACATGTATTTAGATAACGTAAATCAATCCAAAACTACCTCTTAAAAAATTAATAGCATATCCAAATAAAAATTATTAGGTTACTAAGTAGGAATTGATTTTACCTCACTTACAGCTCCATTTAGGTTAAGCGGCATCGCATCTGAACATTCAAATACTGACTGTCGAAACGGTAAAGCTTGGTTAGCTAGCGAATACGTATATTTACGAGTTAGGACCCTCAAACCGCTATCAAAGGGCACGTGGCCAGAATACATATCAGCATTGTTTACTATATAGAGAGATCGTATTAGATTGTGAACGTCATATGAACTGCTACGAGTATGTCATGATAGTGGATGTTTTGATAGAGATCTGAGTAAACGATCTTTGCCGATTGTATTTTTATTCTTTTGTTTTTATTGTACGTCGTGTGATATCATAAACATTCGAGGTTTGTCTCAACAAAATATTATAAATGAACAATCTTCTTTCTCATAATGTAGAATACATAGATCCATATACTTTTATTGTAGGTTATCTTACGCATCCATGGATAAAAATAGTGAAAATTAATAAGGAAAAGTATTTAAGAATAAACAAAAAACCAGTGTGATTAAAAAATATAAAGAACAGGATACTAAATTAATCGCATTAATTAAAATGTCTTAACAATGACTCGCTTAAGAAATAGGTCTCTGAACTTTCTTTTCACCTTACTACATAGAACCCGGAGTTCCGGTTGACAAGGACTAATAAGTCATATTTACTTTGACATTGTTTTGGCCTATAGTCAGCTCTAAATCAATAATTATCTGTTATTTAATCTACATTCTTTATACAAAGCTAAAAAATGAAAGCTCAGTTAGTCTTTTATTTGCTTATTTACTTCTTACGAGCATGAAATTTTGGCATGAACATGATGACCTATTTCTTTCGAACTTAAATTTCACAGATAATTATATAAAAATATATATAATAGTAGCAAGTTTATGAGCAACATATTATAAAGCATAATATGTTATAGTTTGTTATTTACGTACCTTCAAATAATATAGGTAACTACGTTAAATGATAGAATTTCGATAATAAACAGGTATGCTTAACAGTTTGCCATAGTTTGTCAACTGCTAACCGGTCCAGGGAATAACCTTGTTAGTGGTTAATTCTACAAAAATATCATTTAAATCTATTTAATATTGTGATAATAATATTGCATTAATTAAATAAATAATTTTAATAATTTGGAATTCTATTATCTTTAACACCCTACAATACATTAACTTTTTACCAGGTCTATCAATTTTTATTAAATACTATGAGTAGGTATATGACTATGAGCGATGAGTGGGAAATGTATCATTTACCTACTTTCATTACATTAAATCTGATACTACTACCGCTTTTAAAGTATTACGTACCGTAAAAATTATACGTTATAAGTTATTTTTTTTTGTACTAAATAGCCATATAACCATAATGTAATTAGAATTGATTAGATACTATTAACGCGTATGTAAACCATCATTTACAATTACGACGATCTAGGCTATTGTAACGGTCACGATTTATTACCGTATATTAATATACATTAATGGATAATACAAATTACTTTATTGTGAAGCTGTGTCGTCAGCATAAGATTATCTCCACTATTGTTACTAAAAGTAACTTGTTAGAATGATGATTAGCGTACTTTTCAATAAAGGTACGTCATTAGCCTACGTTTATGTGAAGACGTCAATATATCACATTAAATCATAGCTCATTTATTAACACATGAAAGAATCTACTTATATGGAAGATACCACTTATAGAAACACAGGAATTGGAAAATCCAGTAGCTGCGAAATAATAACGTAACGCATCATAGCATAGAATATGTAGGTATAACTAAAAAAAACTACAATTGCTTTGAAAATCACATTAATTTTATTGTGATATAGAAATACAATAGGTAATTTTTATTTGACAAAACAGTCCATATGTATCTTAAGAAAATCGTCGATTGTATCTATTATAGTTATACTGGTTATACATATAAAAATACTTTAAAAGTAAAAAAAAAATGTTGTCTAATCAGATTTAATTATTCTTTTATATTCTATAATCGTATTTTATGAAATAAACCATCCGATTTATTTCATAAAAATTATTAATAAAATTGTTGCGGACTGGGTAAGTATTAGAATAATTTGGATTTTATTAGTAATTACTAAAAAGTAATTCTAAGAAAGCGTTCATTTGCAGAATAACCCTCAACACACTTACTATGAATAGTCAACGGCTGACGCACTACTACTATAAAAGGCTTCGGCACTACAACATTTCGCATTTCGTCATCGATCGCAATCACATAATATATGATGGATAAAATATTATATCTCATTATACTTCTATACATCATGGAAGTGAACACTCGTACTTTATATTATCCGATTTATCATTCGCCAAGTGCAATAGTGTTCGATGGACCCACAAATTATAACGAAACACATAGTGATATTGTGCCAAGTGATGAAAATAACAACGAAGTCGATAATGAATATTTTGATATCGATGTGAGATTTGGTGAACCTTCAAAATGTCCCTCGGGATATCAATCTGTTGGTGACTTGTGTTATCCCGACGATTAAGTGCTATTCATAAAGGTTCATAAATGAACATTTTTCATTGGAAATAAAGAAGAATTGTAGATAAGGAAGATGTTTTTCTGAATACAGAAGTGATAAAGTGGTACCTATTGTGACATCCTTGTTTAGTTTAAGTTTAAAAAAGTGAATATGTTAAGACTATTATTATAAGGACTGTAACCAAATAATAATTTATTTTTATAAATATATTTTTGCGCTTTACCAACACATGTTTTTTGTCTCTTAGCAATCAGCCTTAATGATACAAAGAGTTGATGCAAACGGAGTGTTCTCGTTACCGTGTATGTGAAATATAATGTATATGACTATAATATAGTAAAGTTTAAATTTATACGAAGAAGTGATTTTCCGTTCAAAATTTGTATACAAAACAAACCTTAGAATATTGTGCCTCGGATTTTGGAACATTTATTTCTATATGAATTGAATTCCAGAAATAGTCGTATTTAAGGTATAATTTTAACATGGACTGATTATTATAATAGATTTGTGTCAGGCTTTAATATAAAAGGTTATATTTGTAACTTTGTAATTAATTTTCGGACCACTGACACAGAATAGATAACCGTACCAGTGCTCAATATCACTATCACTACATAGTATAAAACAAAATCGCTTCCCCTGTCCCTATGTCCCTATGTCCCTTTGTACGCTTAAATCTTTGAAACTACGCAACGGATTTTGATGCGGTTTTTTTTAATAGATAGAGTGATTCAAGAGGAAGGTTTATATGTATAATAACATCCATTAAATAGTGGAGAAGTACTGTTATTTTTGAGGTTTCTAATGTGATGTCATAAAAAATTACATTTTTTCCGCTTATATTGCAAACGCAGGCTGAACCCTACGAGTTTTATCAAAATAATGTACTAAGTATTATACACATTGAAAAGGTCTACAGAAAAGTCCGCGATGGTATATGTCTATCTCTTATGGATAACCCACAATAAC
>CAJQZN010026713.1:0-26096 GCA_907164685.1 Colias eurytheme
AAACACTTTTACGCACTCGTGTCACAGATTGTATTGATTTTAATAAATAATATGATAATATCTAATAAATTGTTTATAAATAATTTACACACGATCACCTTGAACTGCCTCAAAGCAAATATGGTTAAAATATCCGCAGACTTGTTTTTGAGTACACCCAATAATTTAAAAGTCATCGCCCTTAAACAACCGGCTTAAATTCGGCAAAAATCTGGTCCTGACCATCCTGAACGTGACTTGTGAAGGGACAAGAAACTTAGACTTACTTAGGAAAGCGTTTTCGCTACCAGAATATAAAATAAATATCTATTTGGGTGAGCGTAATAATCTCCTGCCCTTATAGTAACAGAAGTGCCCTTATTCAGAAATTCGTAGATTACTTTTCTATGCAATTTTGCAAAACCCCTATAGAATAAATTTAGTTTTGTAGTTCGTTTTATAGATTTTCTTGTACTGCTTCTTTATTACTTACCTATATCCGATAACGTTCATTGTTAATAGCATTCGACAAATGTTTCAGTTGAATTATATTTCAAAAACTATCTTATGATAACAAACATAGCAACCAAATTTGTAATCAATACAACAACGTAATTTAAGTGCAAAAATAGAAGAACATACTTTTATATAGAGTTCTTATCGGTGCTAAAATGTATTCTTTATTTTTACAGAACTGCAGAAGCCATGGGCGGTAACATGACCTTCCAGGAGGCACTTAAGAAGAGGCTAGACATTATCCGACCTACTGTCAGTCAAATTAGACAATACCTAGAAGAATTCCCTATTCGACTAACACCAGGGATCACGTAAGTTTTTTGGATATTATTTTACATTTCCTTCCTGTTTAATTTACAGGTAGCAATAATGTTTTGAAAACACCAGTATAGAAAGAAGAATACAGTACAAAATCATCTCATATTATAATAAACCTAATAATCTACATATTACCTTCTTAAAATATTACTAGAACTAATACCAAATCCACATAAATTGTATAGAATATATTATATTGATATATTCTGAACAACACTTCAAAAGAAAGAGCATTACTTGCACGTGCGTCTACAATTCAACATACATGTGTGGTTTCATGATAAAATACCCATTAAAATAACGAATTGAGACATAATACAAACTGACGGATACATTACATAAATACATGACACATGAAACTATCCAGTTTTTACCACTTTAGGTGACTTTATCACCGCGACCCGACCCCGTCTGACTCAATAGTGTAAATATTTAATTCATTACAGCATTGATTGCCAAATTTCTCCATTAACAACGAAAACAATGATATCTTTAAACATTATATACGTTTCCATACGATTTCATAGCTTTTCATTGAGTAAAGACGATTAATTTAACATAGGAAAGCCTTTCATTCATGTTGTGATATTTATAAATAGAATTATAGATAACGTGGCATAGAGATACATGTTGATAATAAATATGGTATTGATTTTAAATTACTCGACTGCTCAGTTTCAAGGTTAAACAAGAAGAAATCCCCTTTCTTATCAAGCAAAATAATGAATTATTGAATAATCTGTGTGCGCGTGAAAAGTATTTAATGAGTTTCCTTTACCATTCCTGTCAAAATCACTAAGAAATAAAAAATTCGCCCGGCCTAGCTTGATATTATGCGAAAATTTCGGTAATAAGACGAAAAGCAAGAAGCCCAGTTGTTAAGAATTCTGTGAAGTAATTCTCAATATCTACAACACTGAGTTGGTTTAATAAACGATACGTTCACACAATAAGTTCTAATGTACCAGAATTGTTCTAATGTAAAGAAAACAAACATCTAAAGAAGAATTTATAATGGGTACAATTTGAGTGGTGAATGTCCCGCAATATACCATGTCTTCTTTTAATTCCAATCATTAACTTTCACCTATATGTCCTCCAAATTTCTTACTTATTATAAAGAAAATATTTTTTTTTGCAGAGAATTAGTAAAATTATTACAAGAAAGAGGTGTGGTGGTCTACCTCGTGTCCGGAGGTTTCAGAAGTCTGATAGAACCAGTTGCTGACAAACTCTCTATACCAAGGAGCAATGTATATGCTAATAGATTGAAGTTTTTCTTCAATGGTGAGTAATTCAACCTTATTGTGTAATATTGACCTTATAGATTTGTTTTTGTTTGTTTGTCTTTGATTAAGATAGTGAAAGAATTGATATTGATAATGGTGAAGGTGATAATTGTATTCTGATAGAGATATAAAAGTGTCAAAGATAATTGCGTTATTGTTTTGTTTAAGACTAGTTTTTAGTTGAGTCTGCTTTAGCAGCTAATTAAGTATGTAGGCATGTAGGAATTTTTTTAACGATACTTTAGTTGCTCTTTAAACAAGTCCATTGGTTTGGATTGTACCATTTTATTGACAAAAAGGCTATCAGGAAAGTAATGAATCTGGCCCTATTAATATTTAATATAGCTGAAAAGTGACAAATAAACCTTTAATATAAGACTAACACTTCGTAGATATTCGATCTCGTAGATTGTCTTGCAAAATTGTTTTTCCAAATAGGTGATTTTGCCAAAAGTAAAGATTTGGAACAAAGGATACACATCATATAAAATACACTTTAACCCGACACACTAACACATCGAAGCGGATAAATATCATAATATATCAGCGTGTGTTGAACCACGCTGGGTCACTGATAACTCTGGGGACTTGTGATGCACCGTTATCGTGAAAAAAAGACCTGGTATGGGTAGTTCCCGGAATTATCGTGTTATAGATGGAATGATATGTCTAAAAACACAAAACTCTAGGTGATTTTCTGAATTATCTTGTCTGTTAAATGGTGGTTTTCGTCGTATTATAGCTGCAATAATATGTCTTATAATGCAATACTCTAGTAGCAAGAGCAAGAGTCTAGATTCTTTTCTGAATTGGCTTATCTGTGCGGAGGATAAAGCTAAAAAATAATGCCTATTGCACTAAGCAGTTATGTAACTTTCTTTTCTTTCCACGGTTGTGTTTATAATCAGTTAAGTAGCTCCTGAGATTATAAAAACTATTCAGTTTTTTTTTGCTATATTGGTGGATTGCTGTTTTTAATGGCTACTAAGTAATAATGTCAAATATCTTTGTGGAATTAGGAGGCAAAGTAAGAAAGGTTTATGTAGGTAGGTAGGTAGGTATAAGGGGAAAACACAATTTAATATCTTAGTTACTTTGTGAAAAAGTCCCTCTTGAGGAAAACATCTGCTTTCCTACAATTTATAAGGAAAATATTCAGTAAATATAAGGTACTTTACCTTTAATTTTGCATTAAATAATAATATTTTCCTCTTAAATCCCATTTCGTTTATTAATTAAATTATTGCACAAATTATTGCGGAAAGGTTTTTGAATTGTCGATGTAAGAAATTTTGTACGCTATAGGCAAGATCATTATTATTTATTACTCATATGAATTTACAGAAACAAACATCCCATGAAAATATATAACTATAAATAGTAAATACTTGGTAATTATAGTAAAAACAAACAACTGCTTATCATTGGCATATTATTTAATGATTAAATATCGTCAGACCCCCACTGGGCGTGTTGACATTGCATGATGTAAATTATATCAAAATTATCCTACGACGGAATGTTCTTATCTAATATACATTAAGGTTTAAAATAGCATTGAAATACAATTTATTATTATTTTTTACATAACTTTGTGACATGTAAAGTCACAGATAGAGTTTTTTTCCAAATACTGCATCTACATTCGGTTTAGTTCCTGAAAGTAATGAAAGTTGATAATCAAATTTGAACCTTATTCTTTAATTTATATGGTAGTGTTTCTACTCATAGCACACATATACATTAGTTCCCGAAAGTGCCTAGCTTATTTTTATTTATTTTTTTATTTATAACTCTTTATTGCACAAACTAAAATATGACAAAAATACCATTAATACATAAGAAAGACATAGTTTGTACAAGAGGCGGCCTTATTGCTAAGCAGCAATCTCTACCAGGCAACCTGATGGAAAGGAAATGTATGAAGTTAATGGGATAGTGCAAAAAGAAGAAAAAAAAAAACAATAATAATAAATAAATAAAATTATGTAAGTATCAAAGATACCTACTACATAAATACATACTACTACATAATAATACAAATAAATAAAATACATATAAATACATACATATGCTTTGTAATAAACATATACATACATATTATTATATAAATAGAATACATATACATACACATACTATAGTACAAACGCAAAAAAAGATATATATATATAAAAACAATAGTTGGTGACGTCAGCAAGCAAAGCAAATCTATAGTAAGGAAAAGAAGTGGTCTTTAAGCAACAATTTAAAAGAGCAGAGCGTTTGAGCACGTCTAATATTTTCTGGTAATGCATTCCATAGTTGAATAGCCCGGACAGTGAAAGAATTATTAAAAAATTTAGAATGATGGAAAGGGGTGCTGAGCAATAACAAGTTGGAAGAGCGAAGAGAAAGGGAATGACTAGAGCTTAAATAATCGAAGTTATCTTTTAAGTAAGAAGGAGTCTTAGGGCTAAACAGAACACAGTACAAGAGATGCAGCAGATGAGTATCCCGGCGATAACGGATAGGAAGCCACTTTAGCCTTTTCCTGTATTCAGAGACATGGTCAAATTTACGAAGTCCGAATATGAATCTGATACAGAAATTTTGGAGCTTCTCAAGGGTGTCAAGTTGATATTCACGAATATCGGGATAGCAGGAGTCTGAAAAATCAAGGAGAGGAAGGAGAAGGGATTGAGCTAAGGTAATTTTGGTTGTGACGGGAAGAAAGTTGCGCAAGCGCCGTAAGGAGAAGGCAGAAGAAAAAACCCTTTTTTGAACTTGCTTTATTTGTTCATCCCAGGAAAAAGTTTGATCAAGAGTTAGACCAAGACTTTTTACCTGAGCACTGTAGGGGATGAGAACTCCATCAACGACAACGTTCGGTAAATTGGTCCAGTCAATTTTTGAGACTAATTGCCTGCTTCCGAATATGATAACCTTGGTTTTGATTGGATTTACTGTTAAACCATGATTTTTGCTCCATTTGACTATTGCTGCAAGGTCAGCGTTAACTTGGAAAATCGCTTCAGGTAGTTCAAGAAGTGACGCATGTTTATATAATTGGAAATCGTCCGCATACATATGGTAAGATGACACAATATCCTTGGAAATGGAGTTTATAAAAATGGAAAAAAGGAGGGGAGACAGAACGCCACCTTACGTTAATTATCATATTTGAACCTTATTCTCTTACCTATAAAGTAGAAATTGGACTGTTTTAGGCATGAGTAGCAATTGTTTCAATACAATATAATTGTTTTGTTTTGATGCATGCACGTGACGGACGCGTGGGGTAGGGGGCGTTTTCTGCTATTATCGCATGTTCTGACGTATTTCTCTGGTATTATTATATTAATATCCAGTGACTTCCAGATTTAGTTAGAAGTTTTGGAATGATCTTATTCTTCCTTTATTAGGTACTTTCGTTTTCGGTTAATATATAGGTACTTGCTTAGTTATGCGAAAGCAAGGACAATAATATTAAGGACAGATTCAGGTGGTGTTTCTGCGTGCTAGTTGAATAAATTAAATAATTTGGAAAATCCAAAAGTGCACGCCTCATAATTTTTTTTTAATAAATATTTATTAATTATTATTTTTGTTTATTTAATAACAATTAAACCACATCGAATCAGACCCTGAAAAATGAAAGGGTTCTATTCCTGAGCATACTCAAGCGTAAGAGAAAAAAAAGACTCGATTAGTAAAGTATTTCGGTCGCTATCGTGTTAACAAGAAAAAGGATCCGCACATACAGACACACGGACGTCCAAGACAGAACTTTTTTAAACTGTTTTTTAACTAGTTTAAATAACAAAAATGACATCAAAAATATCATGAACGTTAAAAATAGTGTTTTTTCTTAATATGTGTGTGTATGTATTATCTTACAAGTGCAATGTATGATACATAAAGACATTTTAAGTTTGAAAAATCAGATGTTTGGCGCGAAGTGACAGTAGTACCCACCTCAACGCTTCGCTTATGAGGCGTGCAATATCATGTTATTTGCTATTTTGCAAGTGATTTAATCTATCAATTGTATTCTACGAATTAATATCATAGTAACAATATTGGAATTCTCCGAAATTCTTAGGTAATCGTATTAGTCAGAAATATGTTTATGATTAGATAAAATACTGTGTGGGTTTTCTTATATGATAAAGAAATAGAAATTAGAATAAATTCGTTATTTGGATTATAAGTCCAATTGAGTTTTATATTTGCGGTCATTGAAGGTTAATTTTATTGTCAATAGCAACAAAGAATATCTTAATCCAGAAATTGTTGTAAATAATACCTCAATACAACCTTTCTGAATAAACAAGAACTCTTGGAAATTATTAATACTTTGCCATTGTTATTTTGACCTCGACTCTACTAGGTCTTATTTTGTAATATTACAAACAGCTCAACATCGATAGTTTTCAAGTACTTCAATTGATCACAAATAGTCTAGATAATAACACTTTAATAAATCGGTCACACCGCAAGTGTTGTTTGTGACGTCATCATGATAAAAAAGTGGTATCAATAAACATGTTATGGTTCTTATTAATAAACCAGTTTCTATGTCAACTGTGAGGGAAGGAAGTATGTTAACATGTGGGTAGATTAATAATAAGGGCATGATTTTCATAACATTGGTGGCCAGATACTGAACACTTTAATTCAACTGTTTCAAGTAGCGTAAAACAGGATACACAGGATACTACAGTATCGAAGATATTATAGTAGTAGAAGATAATAGTTGTTATGCATGGTATATGTTGAATTAAACACAATTATGTAATTCAAGATATTTCGTTTATTATCTTACATGCATATAAAAAGAAAAAAAGATGGGTTGCACTCCGGGAGTGCCGGCAGAAGTGAAAACTTGATTATTAACGTTCAGCATGTTTGATATTTTGGAATGGTATCCGTCTTACGGATGGAATATAAGGGCTAAAAAAAAAAATCCGTCTTACGCTTTTTAGATCAGGCCACGTGTCCTGACGCGAGTTTAAGATTTTATACCCAACGCCGCTAAAGAAGTTTTCACTTCAAAAACTTGAATTTAACTTCAAAAAGAAAAGTATCTTAGGTTTTTCATCCTAAATACGATTTATGTAATTCCTGTCATGTCTTTTATTAAATTAATTTTTTCTTTCCAGGTGAATACGCAGGTTTCGACGAGAACGAGCCAACCTCCCGGTCGGGTGGTAAGCCGCTAGTGATCAGAAGACTGAAGGAACAGCACGGTTATCAGCGACTGGTGATGATTGGTGATGGGGCAACTGATGCGGAGGCTTGCCCGCCTGCTGATGCTTTTATTGGTAAGTTATCTTAATATATATATATATATAAATCTCGTGTCACAATGTTTGTCCTCAATGGACTCCTAAACCACTTAACCGATTATAATAAAATTCGCACACCATGTGCAGTTCGATCCAACTTGAGAGATAGGATAGTTTAAACATGTAGGTACCACGGCGAAGCCGGGGCGGACCGCTAGTAGTTTATTATTTAAATTGAATTGATTTATATTATATTATAGGCTTTTCTTATAGATTTGACGTAATCTATGCAAAACGTCCTCTGAAATATCTGTATAAATGCCTATGGGCTGTGGAATCATTTACCACCTGGTGAGACACATGCTCGTTTGCCTATTCTTACATAAAAAAAGTTAAATTGAGTTGGTATAATTTATAGTTTATTTTATACAGTGGGTATCGAGTAAGTGTAAGTGAGAGTTTCTAGGTTTGATGCTAGTGATTATTCAAAAAGTGATCTGGCAATGCACAAATTTTTAACCTTATTGACTTGAAAGAATGCTCTTAAAATATACTGAGCTCAAGTTCACACATTGAACGCTATATTAATCCAATCCTACCTACAGAAAAACAAAGAGCATTTCTATTCATTAAAAGTGTGAAGGTATTTTTACCTTTAAATTATAGGTAGGAGGATATAGGTACTTGTTAACTGATTTAACAGAAAGAAAGTTATGAAATAAAGAATAGAAAAAATTCGATCACGTGGCGGGACTCGAACCCGGCGGGTCGTGGGTGGCCGAGTTGGTCAGGCATTCGCCCAAAAAAGGCCCTGAACAAAAAAGGTCGTGTTCCATCGTCACAATATTGTATTCACTGAAAAATGTTTCGTATTGGTTGAGATGGTTGTTAATCATCTCAATAGACACATAAAACTGAAAGAATAGAATAAATTTGATTGCTCTGGCGAGTCACGAGTGGCTGAGTTGGTCAGGCATCCGCCCCGGATTGGCGTGAAAGGTTCGAGTCCCGCCTCGTGATCGAATTTTATCTATTCTTTATAAATTTATAGAAATAAAGTTCCATACATGTGAATTAAAGTCTGGCTTACCGTAAATAATATTATTCTTTATTGTTTTATCAATTCCAGGTTTCGGCGGCAACGTAGTAAGAGAGGAAGTTAAGAAGAGATCGCCCTGGTACGTCACCAACTTCCAGGAACTCATTGACTCTCTTTTGGTACAAACCATACAATAGTTTAAAACAAATTATTTTATTATGAATGAAACTTTAATTTTTGTGTGTGAATTGTGATGAAAGATTTTGTACCTGGATATTGAAGTAATTCAGTTATTTTTCAAATGTGAATAAATATGAGTATTTGTTTTAAGGTTATGTGACAGGGAAGGAGATATAAAAAATGTTCTTTCTCTATTACACAGCTCTAATACTACTGCGTACTAAATAATAGTAGCAAAGATATGTCATTGTAATACTGTAATTGTAAATGTTCAAAACATTTGGATTTTGGATTTTGTATGACCAAGGAATACCATTAATTAATATTGCCATCTCTCTCTATCGCAAAGAAATAGTGAATGATTGGATAGTGACGTAAAAATTATTCTAAATTTTAAATATATAATTTATACTTACTTCATTATTTTTTGAAGAGATTTTTTGCTCGAGCGGGGATGACTTTAAATAGGCTTTCTCGCTCTAGCAAAGAACAATTTTGGGTGTTGGAAAGAGACAAAATTAATAAGTATATTTTTATTAAGATGGCATTTGGCCAATATAAATTAATTTTCCTGAAATGTTTTGATATTTTCAGTATCATACTTTTTATCTGATATATTAAAACGTGATAGGTAGAGGGTTTGGTCGAAAGAAGCTGTGGGTGATTGCTAGTATTTATTTTGTATTATTGACTTATATACTTGTAATTAAGTTAATTGCTCTGAACAATTGAAACCTCTAAGTATAATAAGTTAACGTTTTTGAGAATAATTTCATAAATGAAAATGCTATATAGTTTTATAATTATACAATGTATTTCGATGAAAGCATATTTTTATACAAAGGTTTTATTATAGAGTTATTAATATACATGTAAAATAAATAATTCGTACAAATACTAGTTAATGATACTCGTAAATTTGTGATGTAGTTTTTCAGTAGTCTAGAAAAATCAAGAGAAATATTAGTTCAATGATATCATTATAATTTACAATTTATTATAATCCGAAACATCACAATGTATTGTTGTTTCAACTAATAATAGTATATAATTAATAAACGAACATATATTGAATATTTTTATAAAAGTATTTGTAACTGCCAGTTTTTTTATTGCTTGAGCATTTAAATGTTATTGTACTGTGAGTACAAAATGTTTTCATTTTATCAGGACTTGGTTCTGTGCGGTTTGTGAAATGGTTATGTTATTCAATAATTTTATAGGTAGTTCAATTATATAATGTTATGCGTATTGAGAATATTATAGATTTAATTTTAATATGGATTCATGCGAATTTATGCTGTACGTCTATATAATTAAGGTCCAAATTACAATGTCAATTGTGGCTGTGTACTTCCTATTTTAAGAAATAAAGCCTTATTATTTGAAATATGTTTTGGTTTATTTTATTATTCTATGTTATTTATAATAATAGTCTTTCCCTTATATTATATCCTATTATTGCTTATATCTTATCATACAAAAAAGAAAATTGATTGTGTATTGACTATTGTTATTATCAATTTTAAAGAAAAGAGAATGGATACAATATAGTAATTTGGATTGCGATCTTGTCTACCTTATTTCATTCTATATAATAAAAATGAATCGCTTAGTGTTGGTAAGCGCAAAACTCGAGAACGGCTGAACCGATTTCCTTAGGTAATTCTTTTTTATAACATTCCTTGAAGTACGAGGATGGTTCTTATGGAGAGAAAACGTAAACAAGTACCACGGGAGAAGCCAGAGCGGACCGCTAGTGTTGAAATGCATGAAAGGGCCCAAAGTTTCACACGGCAATTATTATGATCAAATATTTCTGTCAAAATTCTTATTTACGTCGTAGAGGTACTTTGCTATTTTTTCAGGTAGGCATTTATCTTTTTATAAACGTTAATTTTAAATAAATAAAAAGATAATGATCATCTATTTTACTTTCAAAGAAACACTGAAAACAGTTTTTTTTAACCATTTGGATTTATTGTTTCACCTTTTCCAAGTTTTGCATCTTCATATCCCGTAAATGAGTCATAAATTTTAGAGCTAATTTATCAGGAATAGGCACAATACCATAGCGAGGAGCCCAATTAGACCTAGAAGGGAATTCTACATTAAAATATTTGTCATTTTGCCCTTCTGTCCTTTGATTTCGTAGTATATTTCTATCGTTTTCATTTCTCAGTAATCCATCGATATAGTCTACTCTCCTATAGTTCTTCAGTTTACATCTACCCCTGGAACATTCGGGTTTACTCGTATCGTACAAGCTTAACTTTTTATCTTCAAAGAATGGGAATGTAGAAATTTCATAATCGAAATCTCTGTTATTCACAGTAGGAAACAACGGCGTAGAGTATGTTGTTATTTCGTACGGTGCTGTTGTTCTTGTGGTTGTCATTTCAGTTGTTGTTTGCGTTGTTGTTGATCTCGTTGTTGTGGTTGTTGACGTTGTTGATGTAGTCGTAGTTTTTGTGGTTGGGTTCGTTGCGCTCGTTGAATTAGGTGAGTTTTTAGATTGTATGGTGACGACTAGAGGTACTGGATATGGTACGAAGACTAAATTGGATTGCGGGTTGCAGTTGTCACAAATTGATACGCAGCAAGGTTTTAAATTGTCACAGTTTTTGCAGGAACATTTGCAGTTTCTGTATCTATCGTATTCATAGTTGGATTCTATAGAATACTCTGGCATTCTACCGCCGCCTCGTCTATACATTCGATTGTTTTGTCTGGGCTGACTCCATCTCCTGTAATCGTATTCACCGTAATACGGCCTCTGTGGCTGGTAGTAGGGCATGTATCCAGGTTGTGCATTATTTATAAACTGTGTACGTACTTTATAAACCCATAGACAGATATGAAGAGACGTAAGTATCTGAAACAATAGGATTTTTATAGCTACATTTTTGAACTACTTACTTCAAATTATGAAAGAATAACAATCACACTCCTTAAATATAGCTTCAATTCTTTACGAATGGGTGGTTATAGTTCACGCATATTTCTTCAATCCATACTAATATTATAAATGCGAAAGTAACTCTGTCTGTCTGTCTGTTACTCAATCACGCCTAAACTACTGAACCAATTTGCATGAAATTTGGTATGAAGATATTTTGATACCCGAGAAAGGACATAGGCTACCTTTTATTGCGAAATATGTACCACGAGCGAAGCCGGGGCGGACCTCTAGTTTTATTATAAATGTCTAACTTGTAATATACTGGCTGTTGCCAGCATCTTCGCCCGCATGCTCAAAGGAAATTATTAAAAAGACAAAATCGCTGCAAATATGACAGAAAGACAAACGAACAATAAAGAAACACTATTTATTTATAAAATTAGCAAGGAAGTAAGCATAAGGATCATACCGTTTTCATTACTTGGTCTGTTTTAATTTTTGTTACATTTTCTACGATTGGATTGTATTGCTGTAAATAAAATAAAAACAAGTGTTGTTATCGCATTTGCCCTGCATGTTTATTGTTATTTCATTTCAGTTATAAAATGTTTTATAAGTCGTCAAAGGAAATATTGTGACTGAAAATTGATTATATTTAGTTTTATTCAGTTTTTTTTACTAGAGGTCCCCCTGGCTTCGCCCGTGGTACATATTTCGCAATAAAAGGTAGCCTATGTCCTTTCTCGGGTATCAATATATCTCCATACCAAATTTCATGCAAATTGGTTCAGTAGTTTAGGCGTGATTGAGTAACAGACAGACAGACAGAGTTACTTTCGCATTTATAATATTAGTATGGATTATTGTTACGGCAAGATATTTCATTTGCTCCTAATGAATCTAGATTAGTTATGTTTGCTCCTAACAAAATTTAGGCGCGTTACTTTTCCTGATAATTTTTTAGATACGCCTAAGTGCGAATACTTTTATTGATGGAAATATTGTATTTATTTTATTTAGGGAAAGTATAAGAAGTCGTTCCAAATGTGTTCAAATAAATAATATTAGTTTTGTAGTTGGAACATCACTTTTTTTTATAGAATTGTATATTTCGATAAGGAGGTTTACCTACCTGTTTTTATCGTTAGACGTTAAAGAAACCTGTACTTATTTAGTTATACAGAGATTTGGCTAGTATAGGCTAAATATTGGAATTATCAAAATTCTCAATTGTAATTAGGATTCGTGAAATTAAACAACTTCCCGATGCCTTATCGAAATATGTATTACGTAGTATATTATTATTAGTCTGTGGTATTATGATTTATGACTATGTACCGATACGAAAACCTTGCGAAATATAAGTTCGCCGTGATCACACCGCACCGTGGTGTGACAGAATTACTACAGCTCGTAACCGATAACACGCTACAAGATTTTGCTACGGCAAGTTGGTAACGCGACGGCATTACATTGGTAGGCTACTACGCTCATAAACAAATTTTCAATTATTTTGGCTATTAGATAGGTTTATTAGATTTCATTTCAACGGAAGATCAGACCCATCTTATTTTAACAGCCAATCGTTACATATTGTTTCGGCACCATATTTAGAATCTACAAAGCTATTTGTTTGTTACGAACTGTTTACTATTCATTTTACTCTCATTGCACTTAAGCACTACAATATATAATCCTCCGCCTACTCATTTAGCACCCGCTGATAGAATGCAATACAATCAGGTTTTGATTGCCATCTGACCTTAGACAACCTTGGGGCCATTTAGCGGGCAGTTATCGTTCTGCTTATTAATAGAATCTAATTAAAACTTAACGAGAACCAGTTAACAAGTACATTCCGAGTGCTTTAAGCAGATAATTTAAATAGCAATTAAGAGTAAAGTTTTCACTATCACTATTTGCCTTGTAGCATATTATGGTTTAATGGACCATAACTAAAGTATTAAAATTAATAATTGTGAACGCTATATACCAACATAACTAGATAATAAATTTCATCAAAGAATGGTCAGTGGATACTGTATACTAATGATATTACCTGCGTAGTGGTAGCGTTGATTGATGTGATGAACGAAGTTATTACCCACTTACTAATTACTATTCTATTACGTATAATACAAGGTACTTATTAGTTTTGAGTTGTTGAATTTTCAATTACAATAGCTATGCATCACTATTACATATTTCATAGAAGTAGTAAGGTCGTAAATGTTAATATACCGCCGACCGGGTGTCCCACCGTTGGTAGACTAAGCTCAAAGGAGGTTATAGTTTTGCATACGCTGAGTACGTAAAAAATACTTAAAAAAATTCCAGACGCATTTTTTTTTCAAATAGATGAATTCTTAAAACTCTATGTGTACACCCCTTAATAAACAACCCGCCGTACTTTGCCACCCTCACGTGAGCTATCTTTTAAAATTATGTTTTCATAGACAAAATGCTCACATTAGCGAATCGTTATATGTATATCGGCTGCGCGAAGCTAGAGAAGAAAACATGGATTTAAAGGAAAAATTTGCAAAAATTTTTTAACATAATTTTGTTGTTTAAGTATTTTTTACGTGATCAGTGTATGCAAAACTACAAATCCCTTTGCGCTTACTATACCGATAGTGGGACACCCTGTATATTATAATACGAAAAGTGTACAATTCCCCTCTACGGATAACTGAATACGCCTACGAAATCGCAACGGGCGGCGGGCGCATCTATAACTATATTTCAGTCAAACACTAAATTTTAACACGTTCTACAAATTAAGAAAAAAAAGTGATTGGATTCACATCACAAGATTCTTAATTAGTATACATAGTGTAAAGGCTGCCGTTTATCATTTCATGAATCATTAATAAGGCAATATTAAATGGACATCAACTGGTTACAAACTTACAAAATTCGCATTACATGACTGTAAATCTAATTCAGAGAATATAATATTAATGAAAAATATTATTTATAGATACAACTGCAGCCAGAGAGAAATAATCATTCAGTTAAAAACACTTTAATATAAAATTTAGTCCCTTACATTTAGCGTATCTACGTTATTTTCAAAACGTCCTTTTCAGGACTACCATGGGAGTACCATAAACATTTCACAAATCTACACGAGTATAAGAAAACAAATGTCTTATTAGCGGAAGCATAACGTTTCCAAGTCGGGTGAACCGTCGTGTCGAACTTTCAACTCTAAAAATACATATATCGTTGGTGACCCCGCACGACTCACGCGCAGTCGCGGAGTTTTCTGAAAGGTCAAACCACGCTCAACTGGCGTATTGTCTCTATAATTTATGCTGAATCGATTAGTTGCTGGATATCGTGATGACTTTATTCATTAGTGAAGTGTAGTGATGTGATTTGATGTGGTTGTCGATGTTTTGTTATCGATGGTTTAATGTTTTGGATTTGTCTAATTTATGGATTCGTAAGTAAATTCAAATCGATCAAATTAAAAAGAACATTTTCAGCCAAGAAGTTTGGAATATTAAGGAAAAACAAAAACTTTTGTTATTAGTAGTTTTAGTGAAATTACACTAAATGAAACCATGAAACAACTACATGTACCTACTAAATACCAGCAAAGTTTTCCATTAAAAATAATTTCTGTGATACAAATCGAGTATATTAATTTAACGATTCATATTCTAATATTTGATATAAGTATGTAAATAAAACATTCAACCCAAACAAAGTGTTTATTGAAAAATTTAAAAATATAAAAAAAACAACTCTACATTTAAAGATAGAGAGAGAGATAAAAATAAAGCTAATACGAGTTCACAAATAGTTAAGCTTTTTCCAACGATGAAAGCGTGTCTGTAGCTTTGAAAGTTTCCTTGCGTGGATGCAACACACGCATGCTACGTAGCTGTAACATCAATTTTTCAGCCAAATTCTCCGGTATAGGCACGATTCCGTACTTCGGCATCCAATTTGGTTTCGTTCGACGTAAGGACGTTAATACGAATTTATTTCTATCATTTATGTGTGGTGCTTTAGCTATAATATCGTTGATATATGCGTCCTTATTTCGTAATAGTTCTGGTGGTGATGTTTCAGGCTCTAGTGTGGTTGTGGTTGTTGAAAGAGTTGTTTCTATCTTTGGTTCCTCTTTTGTTACTGGCTCTGGGGGTGCTTCAGTTGCATGTGCTGCCTGTTCTGTTACTTGTGGTGCAATAGTTTGTTCTGTAGCTTGTGGTGTACTAGCGGTTTCTTTTTGTTTAGTTGAAATGATCAAAGGATAAGGGTATGGTACTATGACAATGCTTGATTGCGGTTGTTGGAAGCAGTTAGCGCACACATTCCTGCAGCATGGCTTGATGTCTTCGCAAATTTGGCAAGAACATTCGCAGTCTGAGGAGTCATCGTAGTCATCATACATATTGTCCATCGGTCCTATATCGTAGTGGTCATAAGTGCGCAATTGATTTTGGTAGTAGGGTGGATATTGCGTCTTGGCAAATGTAGACAGCAGACATAACAATAGTGTATGGTGTATCTGTAATAAGAGTTCATAGCTGTTAATGTACGTGTAATGAATGTAATAGTAGAGTTAGGCATAGTTGTTTTAGTATATCTATATTTTCCTACTAAAATAAATGAAGTTGAAAGCTTTCATGAAGAAAGTAATTAAATTACTTTAACCTAATCTTGGACATAATAAAAGTTTGTAGATATTGCAAAAACTAATTCTTTAAAAATAGTATGTATAATGATAATTCCGCAGTATTTCTGTGTATCAACAATGAAAATAAGATGTAGGTATTATGTAAAGAAAATTAGTGTAAAAAGTTGAAATAATTTCACGAACTTACCATTATAGTATTATTTTCAAGATACTTATATCCAATTTATAACATCATGAGCTAGTTAGCGTGTTCGTTGCACAGGTGTACCACAATGGATGAAAACATTCGAGCCGATTTGTAGCCATTGTTTTCTGTTACATAAGAATACGCTGCAACCACGAACTGGATTCTGTCTTTATTTGTAACGTAAAACATAACTAGTATTTATTCAATGCTCTTTTATGAAATAAAAGTATATTTTCTGTACGGATTTGTGAGTTGCGGGCTTTCTTAAAAAAAATTAGGGCCAATAATTGTTAATTATAAACTGATTTCAAACACATACATTATTTTCCTAAGGAACAAGTACTAATGCCTAAAATAAGGTCTAAAATATATTACCTAGTTATAAAAACTTCGTTAGTATAAAATATGTAAAGTGTTGAGAAAAGGCCCAGTAGATATGTCAATAAGTAAAAAACAAAAATAATAAATAGCTACACAAATAAATAGGTACTTGAAAGAAAGACTTCGTTGTTTTTAGGCGTTTGCCCGTTGCTAAACTTGGCAAGTCTAGTCTAGTTCTATTATAAAGCTAGCCAGATCTGGGAGAGGTTGGCGGGTCACGACCTCGCTGAACGTCCACCAAAATACCCAGGAGACCTGGACATCGGCCAAAGACATACCTTCACCCCTACACGAGAGGATATATACAGAAGACACTTTGTTGTAAACAATTGCACAATTGTAATAAAGAATAATAATAATTTTCATTTGCTTTAAATATGGTGAAAAAATAACAGCAGTTGTTAACCACATGTTTCGCTATAACAAACATAGCATGCAAATTATCAATATGGACATCATAATTAGACTATATCAAAACAAACGAATGCATGAGGAGATAAAAAAACTCATTCTCAATTCAATCCTTTATTCTGAAACATATCAATACAAAATAGGTATATTATGTAATAATATGACATAGACCTATCGCAGTAGCAATTCACACTTTTAAACAATTAGGTATAATGTAATTTAATTTTCTCTTTTAAATGATTTTAAGTATTTAATTAAATACACCTGTGTTAATAATAAAAGTTAAGATAAATAGCATGATTTTACGCATAATAATTTAGATAAAAACATTTCACAATATTTTTTCTTTTTATACGAATACAAAGTTTATATTAGATTATTATCTCTGAGTCATGATAAAGCTACCGCAAAATATTATATTATCTGTAAAAAACTCAATACATAATTATTTAATACCATAATCAATGGATCATTCATATAAAAATATATTTTTAGCAACAATGTTTACTTAATAATTCTAAAAAAAAATTTATTGCTTCTTCATTTTTTTAAAGTAAGCAAGTTATAAGACCGTTATTTTCAAACTGTCAATGCTATGACCGTAATCTTTCTCTAAATGATTAGTTAAAGCAGATGTTTTTATTTTGGTGAACGTGCACGGGTCATGACCTCGTCCCGCCAAAATTAGCCCGTGACGACAACGCGTTGCGCGCCAACCGACCGCACATAACCTATAAAATTATGACACTAAAAACTTCTATAAACTTTAGAAAATGACTTGTATGGTTCTCCTTAAAAAACACTATAATTGTGTAACATTATTCATAATTAATTAAAATAGTTTTCTTGGGTACCGACGTGTAGAGGTAATGATGTAGAGACAAATGAGTAACGTTAGATTCAAATACTTAGCTGTACAATATAATAACTTAATATAAAGGAATTCAATTGAGTTAATTTAATTTAACCAGAACGTAAGATAATTTTCATAATTATCAGTAATTTTCGTATTATACATTTATATGTATTTCAGACACAGTCTATTTAGCAATTCTTTTACGTCCTGCGTTAAAAGTAATTAATTAATTAATTAATTTAGTTATGTACATTTTCGTAATTCAACCTAACATGAACGTGCCTACTCTTAACTCTATGACAGACACGGTTTCAAATACAATTTGAATCAGATTTTCAATAGTGTCTTTTCCTATGAATAGGCGCATATCTAACAGTAAAGCACTAAGTCTAGCCAGATCGACGTTAGAATGAGGAACGGCGTGGATTACAGACAATGAGCGTTATCATTGAGTTTCCTTGAGCGCGATAAGGTTTCGCTTTGTCCGTCGGAGTCACAGTTCGCTATCAGGTCGCTTATCAGCTTATCAGCAGTCACGACGGTATGACCGGTCGCACGTCTATACTTTTGCCCTTTCATTGCACTGAAATTGCGTTCCGATTTACCGTTCAAGCAATTTGTCATAGTGTTTGAGTCTTGTTTTAGCGGCTGGGGTTTCTTACTTTATAGTTAGTTTCAGTCTCGTATTTATTATTATCGTTTAGAGAATGTTTCACATTTGTTGCATTTGTTAAAGTTATTTATTTGCAGTTGAATGACCCTATATTTTTAAGAACAGAAAAGGAAATTTCATTTAATATTGAGGGAAATGGATTCTTGTTATTCCATAGCAAAAATAATTAAATTGTTAAGGCAACAATTAGGAACTCTACTTTCAATCATATCGATACTGTCGTGGCCATCATTCTTCATGTGGTTGGTATTCGGTACATATAAGAATTGAGAAGTAAATAATAGGAACTTAGTTAAAAGATAATTTGTTGGCTGTTGTTATCTGATATAGTATTGTTATTGTTGGTGTGTCTGTTTATAAGCTTCATAGCAAAACGAGTGAGAAAATGAATTTCCCAAGCGCGTGTTCTCGGCGCGTGTGATCCTGGCAACATTTACTAGTCTTTTACATCTCTTTCAGACCATAAGACTACTCCACCTACTTTCGCCTATTTTGACTAAGAATACTATACTTAGACCCATTCCCTCCAAGCTTAGACTCAAAAAACCGTGGATGACCATTGGCCTTCTCAGATGTATTCGCAATAGAGATAGGATGCACTATAAATCAAATAAAAACCCTAAAAATACTATTTTAAAATTAACATACTTACGTTACCGTAACTTCTGTAACAACCTACTCAAAAAAGCAAGGCGAGTGTTCGAAGAAAAATTATTCGTCGAGGCCGGTAAGGACACTAAAAAAATGTGGGGAGCTGTCCGTAACGTGTTAGATCAGGACTCATGTACCTCATCATGCACCGAACTTCTTAACACACATAGTAACCCACTGGAATCAGTTAACACCATAAATAGCTTCTTCGCCAGCGTAGGTAAAAATATGGCTAGTAAAATAAATGCAACAAGTCAACCCAAATTTGCAAACTCAAGCTTAAATTGCTCAATGCCTAATTCGATAGTTTTCTTGGAGATCGATGAAAATACAGTTGATGGTATAGTAAGTAACCTCCGCATTGATAGTGCCCCTGGGTGGGATGGCATTACCCCCAAACTACTTAACGCTACCAGATCAAAACTTGTACCTCCCATCACACACATCTGTAATCTTGCTTTAACTTCGGGTATTTTTCCTACAGCTCTCAAAAAGGCTATCGTACATCCGGTTTACAAGGCTGGGGATAGAGATAGTATAAATAATTACAGACCAATTTCAGTACTGCCAGCTATCTCCAAAATTTTAGAAAGAATAATATACAAGAACATGAATAGCTACCTTGAGAAATATAAAATCATCGCTGACAATCAGTTTGGTTTTCGAAAAGGCATGTCAACAGAAAATGCAGTCGCTGCACTTCTAGAATTTTTAGTTAAAAATATAGACAACAAACTAAAGTGTATTGGCATATTCCTCGACTTGTCCAAAGCTTTTGATACTGTCTCTATCCCTATCCTACTAAAAAAGCTCGAGCGAATTGGTATCCGGGGAACGGCTTACAAACTACTTGAAGATTTCCTCTCGAATCGAACTCAATCCGTTAAGATTGGTAGTCACATCAGCACTGAAGAATCTTTGGAATTTGGCTTACCCCAAGGTAGTTTACTATCTCCACTCCTCTTTCAAATATATGTTAACGAACTTTGCCAACTTGCTTATCCTTCTACACGTATCATAGCATATGCTGATGATACTGTCCTTTTGGTGAGTGGCCGTGACTGGGATGAGGCAAAGAAAGGAGCAGAAGGTGCTTTAAGTGTTGTTCAAAATTGGCTTTCTTCAAACTTCCTGAGTCTAAATGTTCAAAAATCTAAATTTATTACCTTTGCCAGTAAAATATCTGCCATTCCACCTGAACCCTCTTTCAAAATTTTAGCTCACTCGTGCGATAGAGTAAATACCTGCAATTGTCTATCTATAGATAGGGCCGACACAGTTAAATATCTCGGTGTCTGGATAGACTCTTGCCTTTCCTGGAAACAGCACCTTAACGCTATCTCTTCACGAATAAGGAAGTTAATCTTTGTTTTTAAAAAATTACGAATCCCTGCTAATAAAGACGTTCTTAAAATAGTGTACACCGCATTATGCGAATCAATTATTGGTTACTGCATCACCGCTTGGGGAGGTACTCCGAAAAACAATATTATACAAGCCGAACGAGCTCAAAGAGCAGTGATTAAAACTCTTCTCAACAAACCCTTCAGATATCCAACGAAACAAGTATACACTGATTTTAAGGTACTTACTGTGCGCAAAATGTATATACTCCGGGCAATGATGAAGAAGCATAAAAGCCTTCCCGCAACTAAAAGTAAACTCTCAGATAAGAGGCGACCCCCGCCGATATGTCCAGTCATATATACAAATACTAAGCTTGCAAAAAGACATTACGACTACCTAAGTGCACATCTATATAATAAATTACATAAGACACTTAATATACACAACATGAACACATTACAATGTAAGTCCAACCTAACTAATTACCTTCTAGAGCTAAATTATGATGAATGTGAACACTTGTTAGATCATTATATTATTTAATCCAAACTACAAACTAGAAAACACACACACACACACACTCTTTCACACACACGCACACACACACACACACACACACACACACACACACACTCAATACGTATATCCTTTCTTTTAAATTCTTTTAGATTTTTAGTTAAATTTCTCTCATATATATATGTATATATTTTTTTTTTTTTTTGCAAAGAGTTTATTCTTTAAAGTCATCAAATTTTCGGCTAAAGTGATACTTGCATAGTATAGAATTGTTATAATATTCAGGTATATATCTTGTATCAACGGACGGATAAATGTCTCCTGTAACACAGGACATTTCCTAGCATAGGAGACATTGTTCAAATATTGCAATTAATTGTACCTACAGCTACGATTTATGTTTTACTTACATGTAAGTTATCCTATAATTGCATGTACATGTATATTTTTTGTTGTCAAATAAAGAATTTATTTATTTATTTATTTATAAACTTTCATTATCTTCAGAAACGTAAACATTAGAATGAAAATTTTTAAATTGCCAGACTACAACATAAATCTCGGACTGAACATTCATTATCTAATCTGTATAATGCAATTTAAATTGGGAATTCTTTAATTTATCGATTGATTGTTTCGTGTGATATTCGTCATATGAGTTTTATGTTGCAGTGAAAACATGTTTCAATATAATAACGTATTTCACTGTGCCAAATACATTGTATGAGAATTATTATGATATTGGCTCTATGAACAGTGTAGGAGCAAATTTAAATCTAACAATCTGTTTCATCTAAAGTTTGATGTATGAAAATCTCTTATTCTTTTATATTGGCATAAGTGGATTTGACTAAAAGGTCATTTAACAAGTGTAAAGTTTAACCTCTGCTTTGACCTCTTATTCCATAGTCTTGTAACCTCATGCAAATGTATGAGACAATTTGCTTGCAGATGTTAGCTACTTAGTAGATGGTTGAGAATCGTAAGGAATTTTACATAAGGGTTCGTTCAGCAGTCGCTAGTGGCATCGGAAGGTTAAGAGCCCGTTATCGGCTCTTATCAGGCTCGTACGTACTATGCCCCATTTGCTCGTTTGACCTGACACCTCAGTTATCAGTTGAACGTCGCGATAAACCGCTGTACATACCTGTTGCTTACCTTTAACACTATTTGTTTCTTTCTAAATTTTTATGGTTTTATGTGTAAGTGCCTTATTGAATTCAGTGTGTTGTGGTTTTGGAAAATCTGTTTACGCCGTGATTGGTTATTTGATAAGTTACAAAGTTATTGCTAAAAGTTAACACTCTGGTTCATGTATGCCGGTGATAAACTGTCCGTGTCCGCAGTCCGTGTTATTATGAGATATTGGTTTTATTTTATCGAATCCAATAGTATATTCAGTTGCTCATAAACATATATTTATTGGTTAGTGGTATGGAGTTTGAGCCACATAATAAAGAACAGTTAAATGTAATATCAAATTACTTTTTCAATAATCAACAACATGAATCTGTAATATTGGTTCAGTGACTAATTCTACGAATTCGGCACGATTATTTTCCAAGTAATGAAATAAAGATAGTGTGTTTATAAAGGATTGATAGCACTCAGTCAAATAAGAAATAAAAATGTTCAATTAAAAGCATAATCTTGTTTGGCTTCGTCTTGGACTTTGTTGCTGTCATAGATGACGAATGGCAATTGTAAAATTTATATTTCAAATGATGTCATAGAGGCTTTTATTGTATGGAATTAAGATAGAATCATCTGACATCTCAATACTTTGTTAATTTAATAGACTATTTTTTTTTGTTTAGGTGTATATAAAAGTAAGTTCTAATCATATTACGGACGTAGTATTACCGTAACGTGTTTACAGGTACAGTAGGACATAATATTATGATATCCTACGGGACTCTTCTCGGTTCCAATAATTTTACCACTTTTTTATTATTATGATATCAAACACATCTCTTAAATCAATTCTGGATAAAATAAAGGAAATATACACACACCGACAACATTTTGATAAATAATAATTTGTGCAAACCACAAACAAGATTGGCTAACAATACAATAATATAGATTGAAATATTTGAAAATGATAAATAATATGATTATAGAGGTCACAGCCACGGCCATATCTTTTATCTCTCGATTATTTATGTACTTGTAATCAGGTACTTTGAAATATACCTATTATTTATCTGTTTGTGTCTCTAGTGTGGATATATTTCCTGAACTACAAAACTTGATAACGATTTGACTTACAATTTATATATTTCCATTTAACAATTTAATTTATAAAGGGTATGTAGGAATACTAAATTTTTATTTTTAAATAACATAGGGATAGGTTTAAATTACGATTAAGGTTTTTTCTCTTCGCTTACAGAAAGACGTGAAAAGAAAATAATTACAGACTAGAACTTAAGAGCATCTCTAGTAAAATATCTATAACCTATTAAAAAACTCTAAAATAAACCGAAAACTTTATACTTACTTCACAAAGATATTTTTCTACAAAGGGTTTTAAATTTAAACTTTAGATTATCCTGACAAAAATGTCTGAGACTGTATTACAAAAGTGTTCAAAAGAACAATCAGTTGAAAGTGGTAAAGTGACTGATAAAATAAAGTGTGAAGTGTCAATAAAAGAAGAAGACGAAGATATCAAATCTATGCAGCGGGAGAACAGACTGACTAGTATTATAGATCAGCTGCGGTACCAGAATATGAGTAAAGGTAAGTTATATGCTTTTATGAATGACATTTAATATATATATAGTAACTTCTTGCTAAACAGTAAGCCGTAGATCTCACCAGTCATGTCGATTTACCATCATAAGATTATAAGAGCGATGGAATTCAAATACTTGTTAGAAACTTCGTCCTGAGTGTAAGTAGTTGTAATAATTTTTCAGCCGGTGTGGCTAAAATTCAGTCAGGAGGACTTATTATGATTGAAAGGTAGAGTAAGAGTAACTATATAAGATAAAGGTATGCAACATAGTTACGTCTAGCAAAACTATTCATAAAAAGGTCAAAAACAATACAGTATCTATTGTAACAAAATTTCCTCTTGTGACACATAATTTATGATAGAGCTGATACTTTTCAAGTTCTTTCTTCGTTGTTGGTTTGTTTTAACTGATGTAGCTGATGTACTAAACATTTTACTGTATAATTACTTTGTCAAATATTATTAACATAATAAAAAAAAACTTATTCACCTTACAGAAGACTTATAATTTGTCACTTAAAACCATAAAGTGAGTACCATAACACAATCTTTAACACACGTAAACCAAATTAAAAGTAAAGCAAACATGCAATTATTCTGTCGCTAAGGTCACGGTTCACACAGTTCACGGATCCAAAGCAGAACCGCGGTACGATACCATCAGCATTGTTCGTAGATCAGATCCATTGGGAGCGAATCTAATTGCGCGGGCGCACCCGACGCGTGCCTTTTGTCTCGCTGGTAATTACTCTTATAAATCCACTAAGCGATTTACATTAAAGCTCTGGTTGTGCAGAGGAGAGAAGCGAGAGCGTGTAGCGATTTCAATAATAACGACCTGTTTTAATAATATCCAAGCTGTTATGTTTACTACCTGAAAATAATGACTGAAAATATGGTTTAAAGGTTTATTTTATCGCTTTATTGCAGATAAAATTTCATAATTGTTATCTTGGCGACCGAGGGGACAATACAAAATTAAGTAAAGTACATATAAGTAGGTAACATAATATTATGTTCATTTTGTTTATTACTTTTCTTTAAGCAATTGACATCATCAATTCTAAATATAATAATCTGTATACACGGGCCAGTTTCACCATTTGCTGATAGACACTTATAGCCATTTAACTTTGGCATACATTTTCATTCATCAATTTAACTGACAGATAAGCTAAACAGAACATAACCAGAAGTTGTGAGAGCTTTCCGCGCATCCCGTTACGTAGCGAATGCCTCTGATAAGATCGGCTCAAAGGTTGTGACTCCGTTTCCGTTGCGGTCGAGACTCCTCGGTTTCTATTAGAATGGGAGATTTACGACGTGTTGGATTACATCTCTGTAATTATTTCACTGATTCTCTTAGTAATAACGTTCAAACATTCATTGCTTAATATTCTGATTGCCTATTAGAGCGTTGTGCTGATTACAATGCTGTTGAGATTTATTTTGTTTTACTTTATTGAATAGGTTTGATTTTCGTTATAATATTTACTAATAGACTATCTATTCTTAGCTGTTTGTATATTTTTTAAGTAAGCTTTTTTAAATTAATTCAGCTTACTATTTAATGTCCGAAATGTTAATACTAAGTAATGCGACGAAATAGCACACACTAAATTATTAAAAAAGAATCGAAAACATAATGTTGGTATGTAGGGCCAAACTAGGGTTGCCAACCGTACTATAATATATAGTATTATACTATATTTCGGGTCTGCGTACTATATACTGTTGAAAACATATATAGTACGCAAAAATACTATATTTTCAACACCGACAAATGTTACAAACAAATCTTTCATTAAAAAAAATATGGCTAAGTCATATAACCTATTGCGCATATACCAGTGGCGAGAAGAAAGAAACAGAAGTAGTGTATCATTAATAAAAAAATGAGCTTTTGATTTATATTAATTTAAAAATTGAATGTGACAAAGCTTGATACTTTTATTTTAAACATAAAAATAACTGCGTTAAAAACAACCGACTTCAAAAACGGAAAAGTACAAAATAAAAAGATTTGATATCATTAATTACTACATAATATTATTTAGATGTGCTTTTTATTAAATAGGTTTGACTAAAATACTAAGTGTTTGGCACCGACTTCAAACCTATTTAATAAAAAGCACATCTTAATAATATTATGTAGTAATTAATGATATCAAATCTTTTTTATTTTGT